>JAHLJZ010000072.1:0-116054 GCA_025602915.1 Paraphysoderma sedebokerense
ATAATGGACTGACCAGGAATGGTGATACTCGAGATGTGAGTGAATTATAGAATAAACTCCCAATCCAAAGCTCAGATTTAAAGAGAAAACTCTATGCGAAATGTCCCCATCTTGGACTCCAACGCGATAACCCAAACAAATATCCTCATGTACCTCCCGGTTTTCTAAGGGAATGGTACACGAGACTGGGCAGGATGGAAAAAGACTACAGAGATTGTTTAGAAAAACAATTCTGTCTTTGCAGATTCCTGGTCACGAGACGCGCAGGAAGGAATACAGGTGCTATGAGCAGTTTATTTATATGAACGAAACATCGATGTATACTTGAACCGGGGACTTCCAGTTTCCGGCCTGGGTGCTCTAACCACTGAGCTATCTGTTCTAAGAGTGTGGATTCCTTATCTTCCAACACCGAGTTCATTAGATTGGCAATACGGAATACTCAGTAGTTATCACTCGAAAATGATTGACTGACGCCGTGTTAAGCTTCTTCAGACCAGGCTAGAGTGAAAAACTGACACCTCATAAAATTATGTTCACCTTTATTCCTGCTGGCACACGTCTCCTGCAAAGATCAAAACCAAGAAATTCTAGATTCTAGATTCTAGATATATACCACAACTTAATGATTATAATATTGCTCATACCCCAAGTACTTCCCAGTTGTTACAGAACAGAGTACAAGCCGGGACAGTCCGGGCTCTTCTAAACATTTTGGGGCTCCTCCAACAGCGATGAGAACGTATCTGACAGAATGATTTGACTAAACGTATTGTTAACCCTGCGTGTTTCAATTCACAAAAGCACCTTACTTTGCAAGAATCTTCCGCGTCCTCTCGTCCTCATAAAATATTATTTCACACGAAAATAACTAAATACTAGATGTAGAGTATGAATATTTTTGTGACATTGAACTAAAATGAAAGACGTTCTAATCCACTCGATGTCTTGCGAGACCTCGGGAGATGATTTTTCTGACTATGCTATAGGGAATTCTAATTACAAAATATATAGTTAAATATCTCGCTGCGCACTGTCGGGATGTGGGCTTTCAAAACCGTATTGTCACCGTGGTCAGCAGTGCCTACCTCAAAACTACTTATGTTCTTTCTACTTCATTTTTGGTCAGTCGAGGAAGACATTCTGTTTGTCGACGAAAGTTGGATACAATTTACACAAGCTTTACATCAGAACTCAAACATAATTTAACCTTTTCCATCGGCGAATTTTGTGCTTCCAGAATTCACTTATATTGCATTCTCCAGATTCTTGTCCGTTGCTTTTGTCTTTAGCTCCTATTCCCTCAACCACTTCTTGATGTACAGGATATTCACAATAATTGCGTAGAACAACGCCAAAAAGATTAGATATCAAACTTTTCAACTCTGTCATTTCTCGCTTGTTGCTACATGGTGCATCCAGGGTCTGCATATACACTAGTAAATCAATAACCATCAATAAAACGGGACCCAGATAGTCCATATATCTTCTGACCGGTTCTTTGGGCTCGTGGCTAACGACCCAAGCGACAAGACAGGCAATGTCTGAGGTGCAGTCGAAATGCGATCGGGAAGACGGCGATGATCCCAAAGTATTGGGCAACGACGCCAGTGATGAAGGAATGCGTACGTCAAAATACACTTTACACCAGGACCTTGTGGATTCGGATGTGAAAAGGAGTATGAGGAAAGCTTCGTTGATAGTTAAATCAATCAGCGGCGGCGGGAGGGTTGATTGTGGGATAGAAGTGGTGTCTTCTTGAATGAGGGTCTCCACAGTTGAAGGCAATGAACGCATATGACGACTGAGATCAATTGGTGCCAGAGCCAAAATGCGGGGTGATTCAGTGGAATGACGGACAAGGAGGTCGAATTGAATTAGAAACTCATCAATAATAAGTCGCAGATTTGAAGTCATACTGAAATTCGCGGAATCGTTGGGGTTGGCGCCGTTCGAGGCATAATCTATATCATCTGAGAAATTTGGAGAAACCTGTGCTTTCACCATGGCTTGGACTAATTCAAAACACGTCGACACAAAATATTCTTCAACATTTCCAAATGAATTCGTGATCGCGATTCTATAAAGATCGCTTTTGGCAAGGATCGAGTCACCAGAGTTCTTCAAGCTTTGAATGGAATTCAACAGTATCTGTAACACATTCCCAGTTCCTGGTTTTAAAATCACTTTGCCCATCATTGTTCTCTTCGCAGCATAATGCATGCATTCGACCACTTCGGCGACTTGTTCCTCATGGGAACTTTCAAGTTTCTGGTGTACAAGGTTCAATAGATTCGTCAAGCTATGCGTGTCCCGCTTTGTAGCTGCTGATAAAATACTCAGAAGAAGTGTTTTCAAGGGAAGCGGGTAACACAGAAGGTAAGACTGGAGAGATCTGTCAAACTCGGGTGTCGTAGATGGTGTATTAAAGCTATACGGCGCCATTAAACTAGGTGAGGGGTAATCGATTATCGTGGAAAGAAGTAAAGACGGGTGAGAGTAAAGCAGGGACAGGAGAAGTTGCAGAAGCTGAGAAAACAGATTCGCGGTAAGACATTGGTGCACATCAGAGATATGAACGACGTAATAAGACTCTATCGTCAATAAGTCGATAGCGAAAAGGAGACAACAGCCATACCTCATTATCCGCACCGACAGTTATCACATAATTCACTACTTTGTCCGCACAACAACCTTTCTTTAACTTATCATTATATTCCCATATTCCCAATTGAGTGTTCCTATCTAATTCACACCACTTTTGCATAATCCAGCTTAGGTACCGCTTTCTTCTGGCTCCAATGGAGGTCTCAATGTATTCGTCCCCTTCGCCATGATGCATTCCGTTTCCGTTATTGATTGGAAAATCAACCCGTACTTTCAGAGATCTCAGAATCCTATCCCCGACAAAGAACTCTTCTTCTGTAACTTTAAACATCCGAGCAGTCAACTCGGCGACTTCAAATCTCCATTTGATTGTGTCTTTCGAAATTTCAACCGGAAATCTATTTTCCAGCAATCGCCACCATGATGTTCGATGGGGATCCGCAGTTCTTATCACTGAATTTGATCGGACGAAGGAGACCGACTCATGGAGGATTGATACGCCAATTGAACGTCGCGAATCCCATGGGAGAGCGGATGAAAGAAACCTGTCAAAAAGGGCAGAAAATGTCGACGGTTTAGAGAAGCGAAGCGAAGAGATAAAAGCGGATCTGAAAGTTTTGGCAAGGCAGTTGAGCGATGATGACGATGAAGACAACCAGAACAAGAAGTCAAGCAGGCCGAGGTTGTCGAACTTGACGGACCAGAATACGATCTCCAGAAACAGTTTACCACCAACTGCAATTGCCTTGCCAGTCTTGGTACGTCTCTCCAAAATCAAATATTTCAACATATTCGTTGAGCCCATCACAACACATTTCAATGCAACGTGCTTTAAATTCACTTGCTTTATGTCTTCATTGCTTTCATCCTGTAACAAGAGCTCTAATCCATTAATGCTACCCAAATCTATACACTTTTCGAGAGCAAACAGATAACTAGAATCGTATTGGCGGTTTGCGACATACGGTTTAAGTAAAGTTTCGAAGATAGGGAGAGTCAGAGAAGTAGGGGGTAGAGAAAAGAATTTCTGGATAACTGTATTGTTTGTGAAGCTAAAATGGGTAACGATCCATTGCAAGAATTCTGGGGACGGGTATTTTGGAAGATGAAATAGCCAGGTGGACAGAATGTATGGAAACGGAGGGAGCAATGGAGTCGGGAATAACAGCTGTTGATCTATATGATTCGGTGGCAAATGTGAAATGGCGCCAGGACGACCGGTTTGAGCAGACAAGCTAGTCGAGTTGAAACCGAAAAGGGAATTCAGAAACCCCACAATCTTCGTTCTCTGATTTGCCGGTTTTCTGAGTTTGGCTGACTGATATTTCAAGTAGGTCCAGAGAATACCTTCCGACATCGTCAGCATTGCCCGATAATTCTCGAGTTTTGGAGATGACAGGATGTCGGAAGGGGGTAAAGGAACGTTGAGAACAAGCCATTGAGATTGAATGTATGAGGCGGATTGCAGGAGATTGTTAAAAGTCGAATGAACACGACGAATGATGAAAGGATTTGGGAGGAGAAGGAGGATTTGGTAGAGTATATCCTCGGGGAGGTCGACTAGAGTGAGTTTCGGCGGAGGAGAATGGCGGACCGTTCCTGAATCGGACATGCTAAATCTTGCAGGTGAAAAATTGCCTGTTAGTCGTACTATAGAGTTTCATACGATGTATTTAAATTGTATCTCTTCCGTGGCAGATGTAAAGATGCGTACTTGCCTTAGGTTTGGATTGCCGCAATAAGACGCATTACCACGCACCAGCAAGACGTGGCATTTTTCTCTCAATTAAAATTTCAATTTGATATCTGATATCATTATGCCACAAAAGTTACATTGCAACTAACTAATTCAATAGTGTCTCTCTCAGCACACCATTCCATATAATTGACCATGAGTTTCTTTATGGACTTGCAAGTTCAGAATCTTGGATTGAATATAGATGGATACATCAACAAGTTCGGCATAAATGCTTACTTCGCGCGATCAATTAACAGGAATGCAAATATGTAAGGGACTTTTACAACACAGAGATTTGCCAACGACAGCTTTCATATTATCGCCCCAGTCGCCCCAGTAGGTCTTTTGACTTTTTTCTAGGTTTCACCCAAGTATGCTCTGACTTAATTGTAACAAAGAGTTGAGAATGAATATCGATGGAAGGCAAAAGAAAACGGAACTCTGTTCTGATCTTGTTGCTTTCATACATTGCGTTGGGCCCGCCCTTTCCTTAACAAGTCATACAAAGCATTCGAATACAGTATTGAATGGGATGAATTTAAACAAGATTTTGACTAATTATCCAACGATGTGTTCATGCGATTGTGCTGTTTGAAAAGTAACTTCCACTATTATATTGGCCCTAATCCGGAATGAACCGGGTAAACAACTCAATTCGCGACTCGTGAATCGTGTCCAATGCAGCTTTGACGATGGCCACTTGTAAAAGACATTTTAAACTCTGTTGCCTGTGCTCACTATATTCTCACGTACATGAATGCAGGGCACCCTAGTAGTATGAGAGTAAATTTTAAAATTGGCTTGATTTTGATCTGACGGGCTGGCTTGCCTCCAGTTTGCCACTGTCGATTTGGCAGTCGACGAATGTGAATCAACTGTAACTATTTGACAATTCCCTAAACCTCGTAAAGCTCATCTTCACAAAACTGTTTTTCCTCCATTTATCCACGGGTAAATGACAAATCTCTCTTAGGTTGCGTTCCGCCTCAGAGGAAAGGTAAAGCCACAAAAAGGATCAGAAAAGTTGATATGACGGCACATGTCCGGTATTTCTACCAATAGTTCATTCAGTTATAAAATGTGGGTTTCTCTCCGGCATAAATCTTAATCAAGGACTGCTCCTTGCAATTGCGTCGAAATTGCCCTTGCGATAGTATATAGTTTAGTTATTCATTTTATTAATAAGCTTATTTCATAATTTAGAACAGGTCGCGAAATTCTTCAATCATCGTATCCGTCGGACAGGTCGGCTAAAGGGGCGCCTACCACCGATATCTTTGTCCGGCCGCCTGGTGATTAACAATTTTCCGAAAGCCCTTGGATTAAATTTTATCTGCACCGCTTCGCCTTCCATCGAATGGTGGGGTCCAGCTAAATAGTCATAGTCATCGATGAACGATTGAGCCGTTGCAGCAAGATACGGTTCTTTGCCGAACACAACTAGGCAAACGAATACAGAAAAAATGAGCATCATACATTTGTGTACAAAACTGATATCGCAAGGTTAAATCAGCACATACCAATACCATCTTCTTTCGTGAAGATATGGGCTGTCATTGTATCGAAATCCTTGGCCCACACGTCCAGTAAAACTGCCTTTGACTTGTCACTTTTGGCAGCCGCCGTAGCAAAACTCCCAGCAGTGGCAATGTGGTCTGTTACGTAAAAGCCTGAAATTTTCCAATTATCAGTTAAGATAGAGTCAATTAGCAGGACGAATGGGGAGGGTTGCGCCATGACGACCTAATTGGCACTTACCAGGTCCATACTGGTTTTTCTCGAGCCCATCCACTATTCGCGCATTTGCTCTAAGACCATTTTCAATGATATTTCTTGCTGCGGTTTCGGAAGTTCCATGAAATCCAATTAAGCGATATAAAGGTTTTTCGGAGTGTCGCGCCATCAGTCGAGATTTAGCCCTCGGAAATCGAGAACAAGTCTGCGGTGTCTCAGATTCTTCAGAAATGCAGGCGTCAAACTTTTGGTATCCTAGTGCGCTTAACTTCCAAGATGTATTGATCGCATCGGCTTTTTTTTGGGTGGCCGAACGGGTGGGGATGTCCTCAAATCTTCCTTTAACATCTGGCGTTACGTTATTTTCATGCAAATCGTCTTGTGCTTGGCTATGCGATAACTCGGTGCCATCGGCTGCGTGGAGAGTGAGAGAGGGATGCACAAGAAAGCCTGGATAGAACAAAAGAAAACATAAGTACGCAAAGCTTGAATACGTAAATCCTATTTTAAACTTAAAACTTACACAGTGCCAATATAACTGCCAAAAATTGAAGCCTAGCCATATTCGAATAAATATAAAAAGCGAAGCAGAAAGGATTCTTAGGTGTAAAAATCGGCTTTCTTCGCCAGGCCTCTATTCTATTTATATCTTGCTCATATGACGAAACGCAACCCAACGAACAATAGTGGAATGTCTGATTGGTGTTAGTTGACAGAAAGAATACAGAAGCGGACAGCGGCCCATCGCTTGTAGTTGATTCCAAAATCCTGAAAAGCCGGACATCACAGGAAGTATTGTGATATGAGACGAGAGCAGCGCAGAGTAACGTATGAGGGCATACGAAATGCAAATAAGCTAGACCGAGGAATCTGTTTTGTTCAGGTGCGATTGTGAGTCGCGAATGCGGTGCCGTGAATAAGCATTGGAGATGCGTTCGATTGTATTTTTGTCTTATATGTTTCTCTTTTATTACTGCCGCAGTTTTCACATGTTCCGTCTGCAACGGAGAGTGTATACCGTAACATCACTACGCTGCACTCAGTAACAATGCTGATGTCAGATGCTACGGTGGAAGCATTGTGTTAATCATAACTCCGGATTGCCCGAAATTTCATACTGCATAGTGATAGCCTTGTTACACATATCAAGTGTATTCAAACGAGAAGACGAGTCCAAATGCAGTAGCAAGATTGTTAATTGAAAGCTAGGGAAATCTAAATAAAAGTCAAATCAAACGAGCATTTCAGAAATTTCACTTGCAAAATTAATTGTTTCCCGAGTTCAACTGGTTCACTCCAGGCGCTCAAGATCCCCACACCTTTCCTTTGCTCGAATAAATATATCGATTAACAAACATGTCGAATCCGTCGTTACAGTCGAACTCAATAACAGCCCTTCTTGAACCTTTTCTGCCTCCCACATACCTTGCTCTTTCTCAGCAGTCTTTGTCACAGAGGGAGTCTTTGTTCAGCTGGATTCTACAACACAAAAAATTACCGGAACACGGATGGACAGAATCAGATGTAGAATGGCTACTCCAAATGCTATCAAAAATGGACAGCAACAACTTTGATGGTGTGTCATTTTGCTCTTCGCCTACATGCTCGAGATAAGCTTTCCCCTCAGATTGTGGGGTGATTTGATCCGAGCGAGTCGACGAAAGGATTTCATTTAACAACAACTATATAAATGAACAATTGAACTTCACAGAGAACGCTGGACTCGGCGAAAGAGAAGCCAGGATAGCTGTCCCAATGGTAGCTCGGCGGCATTACAAGTAAGTAGGTAATACTGTCCAATGACACTCACCGTCTCCACTTGAACATGATTCAACTCTGCAATCTGCAAATCAACACCGAAACGCTCTAACCTTACGTTGTTACTCATATGTATCAAGTTTTGGACATGGTATCGGTCGTTCGGGAGATATCACGGAAATTCAGCCGAAGGCCGCCGGTTCGTCGATAATACAACAACTGACTAACCATTTAGTGTTAGATGCAATCAGACTTGCGGGTATGTTCAATTTTGACCGATATATTCGCTAATTGGACTATCTGACACTCTTTTTGTCATTGTGTTGATCGATAACACCTCAATCGTTTTTGATCCAGGCCTCTCAAAGCGTTCCGACACAAAAGCCCTAGTCCTCCCTCTTGCAACTGGGTTAGCGATCTCACTTTGCTTGCGTTCAGTCTCAAGGGCAAGACCGAATGCGAAATACGTGGTTTGGACTAGGATTGATCAGAAGAGTTGCTTTAAAAGCATCATCACTGCCGGTATAGTTAGGTTCCTTCTCCATATCTCATGACAGTTGCAGTAGAGCAATATGCACGAGTTGGGGATTTAACATTTCATTTAAAATGCAGGATTTATTCCTATAATAGTTCCACCAATCCACCACTCAACTACAGACGAACTAAGGACTAATGTAACTGGCATAGAAGAAGCAATCGAAAGAGTAGGGCCAGAGAATGTCGTCGCTGTGTTGAGTACTAGTAGCTGTTTCGCACCGAGGGTACCTGATGAGTATGTCTGTCGTTTTGCCTTTATTTAGTTTGTGAACCGCCGTGGACGTAAGCGCTAGCTTGACAAATGGAATTCCTATTCAAGAGCGGTGAAGTCATTGAGTCAACTCTAGCCTGTCTTGTTCTTATTCCCGCGGATTGCGTTTTGCGATAACACATAGTAAACTGTTTCTTTTTTCTTTCTTCGGTAGTCTACCTTCTATATCTCGCCTCTGTCGGACACTTTCAATCCCACATGTCGTCAATAATGCGTACGGCATCCAATCATCTAAATCTATCCACCTTATTAACGAGTCTATACGTATTGGAGGTCGGATAGATTTAATCGTGCAAAGTACAGACAAAAATTTCATGGTTCCGGTTGGGGGGACTGTTGTCGTCGGTGAGCCGAAAGTGGTGGAGAAAGTTGCGACGGGGTACCCAGGTAGATTTATTGGAGTTTTCTGATATCTTCAGTCTTGCTGGTCCCTTTCCTTGGTTTCTTCTGAGACTGAATATGATATTCTTTCCTATTAACTGTGAATATCATTCTGATTTCATTTCGTTTTGTATTTACAGGTCGTGCTTCTATGGCTCCCATTCTAGATTTATTTATTACGTTACTATCTCTTGGTAAAGAAGGGTTCAAAAAATACCTCGACGATCGAAAAGTAAGTTCTCTATGAGAGAAATAATCGAATAACTCGTCTTTGATCGCTTTCGATTTTTGCTTCCTTTTAGGCCAACTTCAAGTATTTGCATGAAAAATTGAGCGACCTGGCCGCAATGTGCGGAACTAAAGTGCTACGTACTCCTAAAAACGATATTTCAATTGGTAAGCAACATGACACCTGTTTTCCCTCCATATCTGTCTCGCTCGTCTTGCATTGATTTGGCGGTCTAACCATTCGTTTTCTTGTTTCCACTTAACTTCGCCTTCAGCATTATCACTTCACCATCTCTTATCTTCCCAACCTGACCCCGAAACCAAAGTTGATGCCAGAAAGCTAACATTTTTAGGCTCCATGTTGTTTACTCGTTCGGTATCTGGCACACGAGTCGTCGCTCCTGGGGAAAGAAAAGTGATCGAAGGGTATGAATTTAAGGGATGGGGAGGACATGTAGATGTTTATGAACCTTTGAATCAGTCTAACTCGGATGAATCAGAAATCGTGAATCAAATGGTTGTGACGACGATCAACGATGATAAGACTCAAAGTGAAAGGAAAAACCAAAAGACAGAATTTGACGGTCATGTCAAAGCTGATGGAAACGAAAATGATGAAACCCGTCGTGGAATTCCTTATCTAACCGCCGCTGCGGCCATGGGTGTCCAAAAAAGTGAAATTGACACTTTCATTAAACGGTTGGATAAGTGTCTAAAAGATTTTGAAAAACATTAAAAATAAAATAATTTTCGTGAGCTCAGGCATTGGGAAAACCATTTCATGTCTGTGTAAAACTGCAATAATTCCTTTTTTATTTCCCCATCCTCTCGCTAGTCACAGCAATGAATATATATAAGTATAGACACAAGAAGAAAAAAGTAGTTAAAAATCGTCCAGTTAAAATTATAAATTACCACACTTTTTGGTTAAAGACTGATAACTCTGTGTTCCTACTACATGCAAAACACGATCATTTCACAACGCCAGATTTTTGAACTATTGTCAACGATAAAATTGACACTAAAGTATTTTGTTCCCACCTTCTACTCCTTGTCGTCGCTCCAATCCTTTGCAATTTTGAATTGCCAATCCCATTCCAAGTGAACTATCTTATCGTCATCAACGAATTTAGACTTGACATCGTATGTGCCTCGAGCAAGCATACCAGAGGGAGCTTCTTCCAAAATGAACTATTAATCGGTGATTTATGAAATGCGAGTAGAGAGATAAAGAAGAGAGATGAATCAGTTGGTCATTTCAGTGTAAATTGAATGCACAGAACTCATTGAACGGCTCAACTCTTAATACATGTCATGAAATAATACACTCACCTTCTTTTCATACGGGTCAGTATTAGGCCCATAACTTCCCAACATTTCTTCCGTGGTGTCGACTTTTCAACGCATTGCAGCAGCGTTCGAATAATTATTAACAGACAAAAGTAGAGCACGGAAAAGGTTAACACTCAACTTCACAATTTCGAGGATATAAAGAAAAGAAATCCAGTACCTCTGATTCCTTTCCTTTTCACAGCTTGCAAGTATTTTAAACCGGAGACCAGTTCATGCTGAATTCTAAATTGATAAAATTATATCAAACAAGTCAAGATTAAAATAGATCCGATAGAAGGGATGTCAAGGATGTAGGCTAAACTCACCTGAATTTGATTTTTAGGCGGTACTCAATTCCTTCCTTGATGATAATGGGTTGTTTTCTGACTGCTTCAAGTTTTGCTATCGCACAGAGACAACAAGAGTGTGAGCACATTGACAGGCATAGGGAATCACTATAAGGCCGATGAAGATATGTACCAGGAGAGCTCAAATCTAATACTACATCTTCTCTGCCGTTGACTTCCATCGCAAGTGATAGTACTACCACCTTGCGTGGATCATCTTTAGGTCCGGTCGAGGTGGTGGCTAGTAATGAGTCAGGAATGTGATTTTCGAGTGTAATTGTTCGAGATATATTAAGCGATGATAATGTCGATAATGCGATGAATAGAGAATTTGCAAAGGAAAGAAACATACAAAAGAAATGGTTAGATGCCTCCCGTATGAACATTATCCGAGATACGACCATAATTCAGGAACGGAAAGCGGGGAAGAACAAAAAAGATTCAAAAGTGTACCGGCGCCTAGATGTATTTGAAATAGAATATGATAGAGCCGATTTTGAATGTGGTTTGGGATGGTCGATATCGTAATCGAGGTAGGATGAAATGAGTGCAGTAACAAATATAAAAAAGAAAGCAAAATGAAGGATACAAAAAGAGGATGGGAGAAGAAGAGACGGAAAGACAAAAGCAAAAGCGAATATAATATTTCGTTTTTGTTTTGAGTTGCCTTGGGTTAAACATATGCAATCAAAAGGTGTGGAGCAGCTATCGCAACTGCTAAGCCAAGATACGACAAAGTGAGGGAAAAGGACGTGTCTCATCCAGGAAGCAAGCACATTTTGTAATTCCTCCATATGGAAATTTGCCGAACACAACCAAAAGCAAATATCCACTTTTTGCTCTTCCTTTCCCGTAGAAATATTGCAAAATGAAATATAATCGATTTCTTTTATAATCAAATGAGAAAACTTACCAGCAGCGAGACCCAAACTTTCTTTCCATTTTTTCAGAGACTCGTCGTTATCGTCGAGTTTGGCAAGTTCTTCTATCGTTTTTTGAGCTGGTGCCTATCCGTATGAGCAGAAAATTCATTCAAAAGGGTACAAAAACGAACAATTATGTGGAGCGAATGTCAAAATTTCCATGGAGCGAAATGGACGTGTTGTGGTGTTTTGGAACGCACAAGGGTGTGGGTCGTTTGGAATGGGAACCGAGGTGGGGATAAAAGGAACCGATAACATTGCGCATAATGAAGCCGGAATAGGTTTAGAATTTGAATAACAACGTCGAGTCAGTCATTATTGCAGAAACGGCAAATGAGACACAAATTCGGGTAAAGTCTGCTCAATTGCGTTACCTTGTATCCAGCGGTTTCGGTGGCGACCAAGTCATCGGCTTTGGGTTCAGACATTGCTATCTACTGTATCTGGGTGGGTATCTGTGAGGGAGTGTGCTGTGGGTTCTGTGTGTTTGCAGAATTGTATCTTCTTCTGTTGTTGTTATCCTGAATTCGATGAGTCGACAAAACCGAGAAATTAAAACTGTGGAACGCGCGTTTCGGGAGAAATGAGTCACGTGCAAGTCACACGTGTATCACGTGACTTTTACCATACAGTCACGTGTACTATTTCTACGACAACTCGTCATTGACAAGTAAACAAAAGTTGAAAATTGTCACCATTCACAGGAACAATAATTAGGTAAAGATTCAAAAACGATATAGATATAAAAGAACAGGGAAGAAAAAGCCATGGCAGCGTCCCATCGACATTTTTCACATCTCTTTCGAGCTTCTCGAATCGCCACATTCGATCCCCTCATCCCCCAAGTTTACGCCACTTCACCGTCCAGTTCAAAACAAGGCGATTGGGGTATCAAGCAACGAATTCCCCCAAAATTCGGAGAATCAAATAAACACATCACCATAAAGTCACAGGACTCGCAGTACAATATTCCTATATTCAAGAACGCCAAAGCCAAAGTCGACATTGTCAAACGGTGGAAAGAAAATTTTGAGTTTGACATTATCGATCAGAAACCTCATCATCAGACTCCACTTGACCGATTACCCCTTCCTTCCGACGCCGACGCACAACAAACTCAACCAAAGAGACAACCAACCACCAATGTCTTGAAATTATCCAGATCCCAATTCCAAGATCTCGTTGCCAAAGTGGCTTCGCATCGACAACAATTCCAGTCTGATTACCTCTCCCACAAAACATCTCGAGATTCATGGACAGATTATCTGCACCTCGATTTCAATCCTTTCGATGATACCTCGCTTCGTCCTCATGGTCCCAATTATTCTTCACCTTCCTTCTCTGATACGTCGTCTACCCACGTTCAAGGTCGAATTTTGAGTAAACTCCACGCCCAAGATTTCACGGTCGGTGTATCGGGAGTGACGGCTTTATTATCCCATCACTCAAGATCACACGATAACAGAGATCCAACGAGTTCAAGTAAAAATATTCAAGAGTTTAATGTCGTTGAAGCATTCTGGGACGATAAAGGTAGACCGGTATTAAAGTTGTCGTCGTTGGATAAAAGTAGGAATTTCGTGACAGGGAATTGGGCGAGACGTGGCAAAGTGATGATTCCAGGTGGAAGTCGTCAACCAATGGCCTTTACTACTCGACATAACTTTCAGAGAAACGATATGCGAGGAGGATCTCAAGGTAAACAAAATGGAACGAATGGTACAGCACAGAGTAGGTTGGCCGTGAACGCGGGGGCAACTAATGATGCGGTTCACTCTGAAATGGTGGGCAACATTCAAAGTATTTTGTCTCAATTTTCATCAAAGGAAAAATAAATCTACTGGAATTGCCAGTTCCACGTTCTCAACATCAATCAACCAAAAACATGTCGTTGTAGAGTACATAACCCCAATATAATGTAACTTGAACGTCGTACGGACTTCACATTTCAGCTATATATCATTCTGAATCCATATGATCTACCTACTAAAGCTTACTACATCATACTATTTACATCTAAAAACTCCAACATCTACCAAAATTTACCAAACTAAATTCCACAAAACTCTAAATCATCCTAAGATAACAACTCCACCCTTTGTTTCTCAATCAATCGATTCAACTCTTCGCATTTTATTGTTTCTTCTTCCAATTGTAATTTTAACTGTTGAATGACTTGATCTTTGGCGAGTATCGTTTGCCGCACTCTCGACTCTAAATGATGAAGTGTTGTTTCCTTGTGTTCAAATACGGTTAATATATCTGTAATCCAGATGAATAGAGTGGAGAATATTAAGATTGGGTTTTTACTTTATTTCTGTTCAACTCTTCCATTTGATTTTCAAATCCGGATTGTAGCGTTTGGATGTCGTTCTTAAGTTTTATAATATCGGATTGTAACGATTTTATGAATTCATCTTTCTGGTCGAGCTGGTTGATGAATTCTTGTCCTAAATTTTGAGGCAAATAGATCAACCATTAAAATCAGATTAAAATTAATACGGAAAACGGTGTGATATATCCAGAAACAAGATTAAAAAAATTACATACGAATATTTTGAGTTAAAGTTGCTTCATCAGAGTGTAGTCTATTGAGTTCCAATGACTGCTGGGAGATCAAATTATCCTAAACCAACGAATTTTTAGAAATGAATCAATAATAAGGGTGGGCCCAAATAAAAAAAAAATCAACAAACCTGAACTTTCTTTTCCCCTTCCAACTCCAACACTCTCTTCTCAGCCTCCCTCTTCACTTTTTCCACCTCTTCCATTCTTTTTTGACTCTCCAATACTCTATCCAATGCAACGCTCAATTGTCCGCGTAAATTCTTCAAATCATCTTCATAGCCTTTCTTCAGATACTCTAATTCCTCATGATGTCTATTCTTGATTAAATCACTAGAATTATCAAGTTCACTCGTTAACTTTGAAATCACCATTTCAATTTCTTCGTCCCGTTCTTGGGTAAGTTTAAGTTTAATTTCCTTCTCGCGAGTCTCGAATTCGCTACTCAACTTTTTCGTCAAATGAATTTGCATCTCGGATTTCTCGAGCTCAAATTTCTCACGTTGAGATTGTAACTCTTGTAATTGCTTTCGGTGGAGATCGTCTAATTGAGTGGTATGTTTTAATTTTAAGTCGTCTATTTGGTGCTGTAATTGATGGGTAGAGTCGCGGTGGGCGGATTCTAATTGTGATCGTTCAGAACGGAAGGAAGATAAAAGTGCGTCTTTTTCGGTCGCGAACTCGGATAACAGTTTTCGTTTTTGGGCCTGGAACTTAATATCCAGAAAAAAAAAGTTAATAACAGAGAAACAAGGTAAAAGAGAAACATTCGCAAATCCAAACCTCCATTTCTTCTCTCTCCAACTGTTTTTGGTACCTCTGTCGAGCGAATTCGCGTTCCTCTTCGCAAGCTTTCTGTCGTTCCGCAATTAATTTATCTCGAAATTGTTCCTAAGTGGCCGATATAAATTAACAAGACATACACACATCCGATACTTCTAAAAATTACCATCTGTCGTTGATGCATATCCATCAACATTTCTTTTTCGTTTCTCAAATCTTCTTTATGTTTGCTTTCCGCTACCGCCATTTGTTGTTTGTGTTGCTACAAACCAGAAAATACATTCAGTCTTTGCTCTTGCTTTCTCTTTGTTACGTCGTTTTCGATATTGGAAAAAAAAGGAATTACAAATAAATAAATAAAAAAAAAACTTACAGCAATCATTCGTTGAATTTCTGGTTCCAACCCTTTCACTGTTTGTTCTTTGATGACTTTACTTCTCTCATTCATCCATTTCTCGCGTTTAATTTTCTCGGAATTCTCCCATAATTGTTTCTGAGATTTTAATTCTCGCGAATGCACATCTTGTAAATTTTGTATCTAAATTAACAAAGTAAATAGTTTCTCTTTAACACCAACTTAATACCCCAAAACCACATCATTAGAAATGATCGGCTTACCTTATCTTTATAAACTTTTTCCAACCCCTTGAATTCATCGCTCAAAGTTTCGCATTTCTTGGCCAACTCTTCCTTCTCTGCGAGCAATTTATCAATAAACCCAAGATGTCGTTTAACGATTGTTTCGTATTCTTTTCTTTGGAGTGTCAACTTTGATTTCAATTCTTTTTTGCTATCAAATTCAACCAAAGATTTACATTCATGCAATTTAAAATCGGAGAAAAGCGATTGGAGAAATTATTTTTACCTTTGATTCGCTTGCTCTTTATTCAGTTCTTTTAGCTTTTTTAATTCTGTTTTCATTAAACTGAGAGTTCGACTTTTTTCTTCAATTTCGAGCTGTTGTCCTATTATCTTGGCTTTTACACCATCAAATACAGTCGCTAGGTTGATTGATTCGGGAATAAAATATATTAAGCCGATTCAGTTAAAATAAATATAGTATTTAGATGAATGAGCGACGAATATACATACCTGATGAATTTGAATCAAATCGAGGTTGACCTGGCGGTGGTGTCACATTTTGATGATGAAGCTGGGGACTTAAATTTGAGTCCGCAACAAACACAAACAATAAATTTAAGTAATAAGCAGATAATTAGTAACGTGGTCATTATATGTATATGCACCTTTTGAATTGAAACGACACACAAGCACGCTAATATAAAAACAGTAGAAAACTAAATATTCTCTTTCTTACCACGGTAAGTTTGGATCAGGGATAACTGTATTCAAACCGACTCCTTCCTCTACACTTCGCAGGTACTCTAATATTCTGTCGATTCTCTTTTCTGTTGCATCGTCTACACGGTCACTGGTAGAGCTTAGAACAGAGGGTGATCGCGCAGGTAACGGTGACGGCGATGGTGGTATTGACGATGGGTGTGGATGGGCGATAGTCGCAGTGGATTTGTAATATAAGGGTAGAACACTAAGATTTGGAGTGACGGGATTCGCAGGAGAGGGAGGTACAATAGAATCAATAGAGACTGCAGATTTGTCAGTTGGATTGGATATATTGGGTTGTGATGTAGAATCAGTTGATAATGGTGATAACGAATTGGCATGTGTAGTAGTAGATACGAGGTGTTCTGACGGTATGTCTGAAGTCACCGGTGGTTCGGATTTGATGTTACATGAATCATTGGTCTGAACTGTCGATACATTCAGCATCTCGTTCTGATCGATTTCAAAATCGTCGCTCATCGTAGTAGGTAGCAAATTCGAATCAACTTGAACCTCGGTTCTCCCTTGATCTAAATTGGTACTTGTAGTTGGGTTCACTCCATTTTCTTCAGCTACGACATCCACATTGTCCAGAACTGAAGTTTCACAACTCGTCAATTGAATTATACTGGCATCAGATTCGTAAACCGACAATTCAGAAGAAACTGAAGGACAGGTAGACATATTCGACAAAGATAACGACGATATTGACGCCAATGAAGTCGAAAGATTTGCATGATTTGGTGTCGTTGTCGAGAGTGAAGATTGAGAATTTGATTTTGATCGTCGCGATTCTAATGATTTGATGGCTTCCTGTTGAATCATGAGAAATGGTTCAGTCATTATTTGGATAGAAATAATTTGAAATAATATAAAATCATACCAATCTAGCCTTTTTTGCCTTTTCTTGTCTTCTTTTCTTTCTCTCCAGATCGATTGATTGCGTCACGTCGGGAGTTGAGGTGGACAAAGAGCGACTTGACTGTGATTTATTCGATATTGAAGTCACAGAGGGGACCCGCTTCAATACAGTTTTCTGTGAAATTAATTGACTTTGTGATGTTGACTTTGGATTCGATACGGCAGATTTTGTCCGTCTTTGAGGGGAGGGTGACGCGGAACCTAAGTTTCGTTATGAATTACCCAAAAACCCGAAGGACAGATAGTCATGTATTGAAGAAACTTACTAAGCATACTGGATGCTATAATTTGATGTTAGGAATTTTTGTACACGGGAAATAGTGATAATGATATTTGTTTTTAACGGGAGAATTATTGCTGTTGCAGTCGAATGAGTGAATGCCTGCGCGTCAAGTTGCGCGTCTTGTATTCCTTTTGAGAATCCATCTGAATCCATCCGGAATGACAAACGCAGTACATCCTCCGCTGGTAACCAATCAATATGTTTTGATAATGATAGCATACTATTAATCCAGTAGCAAATAGTACACAGACACACATAATAACACTCAAATTTGACGGACATTACAATTATCGACAGGACATTTTGTGTGTGAATGTGCTGCTTGATAGTTGCAGGGTATGAGCATGATCATAATCGTATGTACACAACAATAGAGCTAATTAAATTGGTTAAAGATGGATACTGTACAAGTCTTTAGTTGTGTCTTAAGCATTACGTTCAGTCTTTTCTCCATTCGGTTGGGTTAGTTGGTTGTTGTCAGTCAGACAAAATGACAATGAAAGTCATGCCGTTATCATATCAATAGAGTCTTTGGTATGTGCCGAATGATCATTTTTTTGACATTGACACACCCAACGGCACGCAGTGCAAAGCAACAAACAGCGATCTAAATTGTTCTGCAAGAAGTTGACAAAACCGACAATCAGCCGTTTCATATTCAATTTTCTTATACTACAATCTCAGTTGGAATTGAAGTATCCAGAGTTTAATGCAACTACTTTAACGACGACTATATCCAACTCACAGCTATAAATGAATACCCTATCATGAAAGCGAACGCGAATCCCAAGGTGTTCATAGCCTTCAACGAAGGCGCACCATTTCCCTCAACCTTTTTTTCCGAGATATCATTTAAGAAAGATTGATCCAAAGTGACATCGGGATTGTAAAAATTAGGACCACATTTTTCGTTGAGTTGTTTAGCGACAGGGTGGAAAAGTTGTTGTAATTTCGTTTTGGGAATGGTGGCGTTGACGTCGGGATCGTTTGAAATTGAGTGAACGGTAAACTATGAATCCAATATGTGTGTTGTAGGTGACTAAGTTAATATCTCGCTATAGGGAACGGTGACTATGTTGGTTTCAACTTACTGCCCAGGCTTGCTCGTTCGTCCATTTGATGCATTCGGTACATACATAAGCCTTTGGAAGCTTGTCGATCATAGCATCTCCACCATCGAACATGATATCGCTGATGAACACTGTACTTATATTTGCGCCGACCTTTTCCCAATCTGAAAGTGTGGTGCCGCTGTCCCGCAGGTTTTCGTATACTTTGATTTCACAATACTTTCCGTCTGCTCCCTTGAGACAATGAACTTTGTCGTTGAAGATCCCGATGTTAGCCATCAGTCGATCCATCCATTCTGTTCTCGCGGTGCATGCTTGCTTGACCTTGGCAATAGCAGATTTCTTGCTGTTGAAGCATTTAGGACTGCAAATAGATTCAAGATAATTTTGAGATTGAGTTATGTACTAAAAAAATAAATGGAATTAAAAACGATATCAGTCGATATTTTATGTGATGATTTGTGATATTTACCTGGTCCCAACTTGTGGTGACTGTTCCGTTCTGAACTGGCTCTCCAGTATCACCGTCGCATTGTGGCCCCGCAGTATAAGCGTCCCATGACGCTTGACATTTTGCTGAAGTATTCGCCAATGGGGTCGGAACATCCAGCCCTAGGATGCTGTTAGAAGGAAGGAGAGTGTGCAGTTCCAACCCGCGTGCTGGAGAAAGGAAAAGCGAGAAGGCAAACAGTGCAGCTGATATACAACGTTTGGTATCCATGACACTATAGTTGCTTGGCGATGTAAACAACCGTCCGGATGCTACCCTTCCTTAAATTGGGTGTTTTGGGCGGGGGTGAGCAGAGAAAAAGCGATTCCTCCCATATCTGCGAGGTGTTCTTGGGCGATTCCATTTAGAGGCATGGACTGTTGGCGATTTCCACCTTTGGGCAATTTCCACCTTTTGCAGTCCACCACATCCCAGGCTGATGCATTTGTGGTGCAATCTCCATATCTCTTCGCTTAATCACTTTGCAGGCAATTCTGTACGGGTCTCCATCTGTGTGAAACTCGCTATTGGGAAATCGCAAGGGCGATAATGCCTTCCTCCGAATTAACAGGTAATGATGGTTGATGCCATATTATAATGTCATCTTATAATGGTGAGAGTATTCCCAAGTTCATTTCTATATGTGCACCACTTTTCAGCAGTGGTGGCTTTGAGGTGCAAGTTAGCCAATTATCAGCTATAGACAATGTTGGTTTCGATTTGCCCAGACATCGGAACTCCACATAAATAGGTCTCTTCAGTCCGCTCATCATCAAGTACATATTGCAAATTAGCAGAAATTTAACTGAAGGTCGGTCCTTGGATATTTCTGGTTTTTTTTTGGTACCTTCTTTAATGAAGTTTTCTGCAAGATCTCTTGCGCGGTATGTACCCAAAAATTCTGCGTCCTCTGATGTATCCAATGAATGGAAAGTTTAACATTATATCGACAGGCTAAAGAATTATGCAGAGAACAAATAGCCAAGGTGACGGGAAGCTGCATCCGTTCTTGCAATACTAAGCGGCACGTCCGGCAATGTAGCGCGGGTTGTAATATGGGCGGTCTTGCCGGATTCGGTTTCTGTGAAACAGCTAGATGTGTTGAAGTACCAGACAATCAACCAGATCCATGGGTTGAAAAGATTGAAAGACTCAAACGAAACGACGGGGTCCAACCATGGATTGAAGCGGGGGACCGACTTGGAAATGCAGTGGGTTCACGACCATGCACGTGGGAGAATAATGGGCAACAGATTTGCGTCACTCCAGGTTTTATCACTTGCGTTAACGGTATGCATATATTTGAGTATCATTATGCTGCAGTGGATATCCACATTAGGCGCTGACGATTTGATTTAAATCATAGGAGAGTGGACAAACGCGCAATCCTGCGGAACCGGCACTCGATGCCAGCCAATTAACAATGGCAACCACGTTCTTTGTGGATGGTGAGATTATAGACTAGAGAGAAGGAATTTATATTGTTCAGTCTGATACTAGGGGGATAGCTGCGTCGTTCCGCCGCAAGGGCTATTTCGTTCGGCTATGGCCCTTATGGCGAGGATATATCATTGCGAAGTGGAAATGGCGAAATCTTGTTTGTGGATGGTGAGATTATAGATAAAAATCAGTTCTCGAGGATATAACATAAAATTTTACAGTATTTACAATACAGTTTATAAGTTTCTTTAAATAAAGTTTTGTGTGCCGATGATTTTGCAAAGAGTGTCAGCTCAGTTCAGTCGCTTTATGCCGAGCAAGTGGGTACGTTATTTGAGGACTGTTGTCGACAAGTGCCTATTAGTTAGTGTCCACTAGTGTGGTTTCAAGCGGGCAAGTGAATTCTGCAGTGCATTGGTTGATTCCATTTCCAGCGGTGTTTGGTTGAAGGCCCAAATCAAAGAGGAGACTGTCTACAGTCAGACAACAGGGGCATTGGTGTGTAGACAATGTATAATATGTACTTATTTGTCAGATAATCGGAAGAACTATATAGTCAAGGGACGATGATACTGTACCCACACGACCTTCTTACTGTGATGCATTGACATCACCGCCTCTCCGCAGCTCCAATGTTTCCGTAACTTCAGTATTATGATTATCCATCGTAAACAAGCTTGTGCTTAATCGTTCTTCAACATTAGGCAGTTGTAATGTTGAAGGGCTCATTACTTGAGCTTGAAGTGACTTTGCGCTGAGCACACTGTGATCCTACTCTTTCCGGAGGCAATGATGGTGGAGTTCGTGTTGAAGGTTGCGTATAGTTCACTTGTGAGTTTGTTGGTTCACTCTGCATGCAGTCTATCTACAATCCATCCATCCGATTTCCTCTCTCGCTTGACTTGGTTACCGCTTGTCTTATAAGTCAGCAGAGCCATTGCTAATCACAATGTTAGTTATAGTCTTATAGATACATCTTTGGGATATATTAAATTGCACGATTAAGAAGAAATTCTTAAATAATTGTTAATGTAGACTATCAAAATATGTGTTTATTCATGTAAATCTGACGCGGCTACGATGATACACGAAATACATCAACACATCACTAGATCAAAAAAAAAAAAAAAAACGTTCAGGAAGTCACGAAACAACAAAGCCAATGGCAGCGTCACTAGGGAAATTCCGACTATAAATTCGAGTAGCTAACCATATTTCCTGCCCTTGATGACTTAAGTATACCCCGGATCAGCTTGGACGTTGGACTGAGTATGGATGTTGTGACGGGGAGTGATTCCCTTTTCTGCTTCGGCCGTTCTGAAGAGAGTGTTTTCCGAGGAATACATGTTGGACGTTTTTGCAACGTACATGGTACCACTGTATCCCTTGCGATTGTGGTCACCAGCACGACTTTTGGGATTTATAGTTGCGCCGGCGCGGATGGCCCCTTGCTCGGCTACTATATTCTTGAGGTCGGATTGATTGGTTTCAACAATGCGGAGTGGCATCGGTGTGAACTTGTTGGGACTACGGAGTGTTGGGAGTGATGGAATTTATACCGGTAGGTTTCCCATTCTTCTCTCTCCAGAAATTAGAACATTCGGTACATGACACTAGAAGTTACCATCGTCGTATAGCTGTATCATATGACTGCGGAATGATATAAGAGACAAAATTAGCAACAAAAATATAATTATCGTGGGTTGTGCAGACGCATTTGGCAGGTTTTTCCAAGAACCAAGAACATTCGCTCTTCGTAACCTCGTTTCTGAACCGCGTTTTTGAGGTCACCCCTATGCGGTTCTAATATAACAAACAACCAGCTGTTCAGGGGTTTTCCTGGCAGCAGTTTCCAGAGGTTTTCGACTTTCCGGGGCCTTTTGTTTGCTTCCGATTGTGTTTTCAAATGGAGAGTGGAGAGAGCTGTGGTTCCTAAAATTAGGCAATAGCAGCAAGCACGTGTCCTCGGTGTCGTTGTACAGTTGTACCGTTTTACAGTGCTCAGTTGTTCTGCTACGCAGTCCAGGTTTCAAAGGCTTGCTTAACAAGAGACACTTTGCCTTGAGCTGTTGCACTTTGTTCTACAAGTAGATTCCCTCTCACTTGCTCACCTGTCTATACACTCACTTATACACATACTCCGCACTTCCGCATGCTGTCCTCCACTGCATCCACCACTACTGCTGCCACATCCACTACATCAACCACTACATCTACTACTGCTACTACATCTACTACATCTACAACAACTACATCGCCCCTCCTCCCCATCCACTACCCCCACATCCTCGCCTCCGAAGCCGCCCTCTACCCCACCCCAGACCCCTTCCCTCCAAACATCCTCGCCTCCTTCCACTCCAACTCAAACTTCTCCTTCCTCTACCTCCCCTCTACCTCTGACCCTCACTCTGACCCATACAAGCCCCTCGCCTACGTCGTCCTCATCCCCCTCAAACCTCACTACTGGAAACAACTCCTCGACAATGCCATCTCCGAAGCTCAAATCGAACCACACATGATCTGGGATGGCAACTCGGACTCAGAAATCGCTTTCCACTTTTTCCACATCGAACGGACTTCCTCTCCAGCTCCCTCGCTAGCTCAACCCCACAAACTCAAACACACTTCTCCCCCAACTCCATTTAGAATTCAAGTCCTCCAAGATCTCAACGCTACCATCGACAACATCCGCAATCAATTCCCTCAAAACCCTTTTCGTATCCTTGGTTTCAGCGGCCTCGCCGTCTCCTTGTCTGGCATCAACATCCTGTACAACAGTTGGAACATGAAAGAGTATCCCGTCACCAGACCAATCTCTCCAGAAACAGCCGACAACAGCAACTTTCCCGCTACCGCCGATACCGAACGAGAATACATTCTGAGACACCCGACCAGCAAACAGACCAAACTGGTGTCACTCTCGACGCAATCGGAATTGAACGCATTGTTGGACGAGGGATACAGTTTTAACAATCAAGTGAAAATGTTTTATTTAACCAACGACATGGTCTCCCCTGTTTGGTACTACATTCCACCTTCGATCGACTCAGATATACGCACTCGTTAAATACAAACTTTGCCTCCAGCCTTGCGCCGAAGAATCGCATGCACCACACACAGACGTAGTTTGGAAAAAACAGTGAAATGAGTCGTTCAGTGAATCGTTAGATTTAATAAAGAATAATGTATGCTCTAGCGCCGTCAAGCCCTTGTCATCTGTAGCCTCGTAGAAATGAAACCTCGAATGTAAGAATAGCCTCCAATTTTATAGTCTATTCAATAATAGATAATGTAATCGTTATAGTACAATAATATACATAAATTCTCTTTAAATTATTATATCGTTATTCTCACCATCCTATCCATCCGTCGTACTGTCAAACTTTTACACAGCATTCCGAGCTTTTGCTCTACTCCAGTTCCACTCTGAGATGTCGTAGTGTGCATCCTTCGTAGAATGAATAGACCTGCATAAACCATGTCGGCTCAAAAAGAGACACAAAACACACCGTATCATCTAGAGCAGTCTTAACTCATGCCAGTTCCCATCCATCAATCATCTACCTCGGATTTCCAACTTTAGATTTTCCTCTTTTTCGCTTGAAATTTGCTAATCTTCCACCACAAAATACACAATCTTGGCTCTCAAACTACACCCCGTACACTCCACAATTTCCACACCCCTCTCCAATTCATCCTCCGATATCGTGATATCATCTCCACAACGACACGGATACCCGTATACCCCGTTTCCTCCACCCTCTCCGCCTTCTCCATTCTGTGAGTTCCTGTTTGTGTTGGAATACACCATATCATCCAAATCAATCACAACATGTGGTGTCCCCATAGACCCAAAAGCCGAAATCTGAGCGTCGTATTTCCTCCGGGAAGTAGAATCTATGAGTGTTTTATACGCTAAGTGAATCATGTGAAACGTTATATTCGGTTTCGGTTTCTTGGTGGCTTTAATGTTTTTACCCTCTGAAATCGATTCAAACGGTTCAACCGATTCCGAATCCGGATTTGAATTTGAATTTGAATTGTAAGAGGAAGAGGAAGAAGAAGAGGAGGAATTAGGAGTGGAGTGTAATAGTTTATCCGGGTGAGTTTGTAACGCGAGGGAATTGTAAGCTCGTTTAATCTCGGTGGGGGAAGCTGTACATGACACCCCTAAAATATCGTAGTAACTTTGACTCGTCATTTTCTTCTATTCCTAATTCTCTCTAATCTGATCTCTCTCTTAGTCACCAATCTATCATCGACGTCGCTGGAAGTTTGAAACCTGGTATTCAGGATGGAGAAAGGTATGTTTATTTTGAACACGGGAGCTGTTGTTATGGTAACGACGCGTCCGGGGGTTTGTTGAATGTTTCCTTGGCGCCCGGGAAGCAGGTGAATGAGAAAGTAAGAGATTGAAAGACGATACAGTAGAGTTTAATAGAGAGAGTGTGTTCATGTCTACGAATACGAACGAAAACGGTCAGAAACGGAAACAGTCGGTGTTGAATGACCCGCTTCAGAATCCGGACGACTTTGACAAAGACAGTGCAATTGAAGGATCCAGAGATACCTCGGTTCTGAGAAACGATCAAACTCAAAATCAAAATCAGGGTCCAAAATCGAATTCGAATAAACGTCGGAAATCGTCTATAGATGGAAACGGTACCAATGTGAACGGTATTTTCGAGATACTTTAGTTTAACTTTATTGAACAATATTCTAACACTTACGTTTGGTTTCTGTGATCTAATACAAATCGAACAGATAATTCTTTGGTTTTTATACCCACAGATACGTACATTCAAGAAACCGAATCGTTACGGCTCCCCGGTGAAACCGTCGGCGAAGACCTTGTTGCTTCCTCGTCAACTTTACCGTCCCCGTCGGATTCATTAAACGGAACCTCATCATCATCTACATCTACGTCTACATCTCCGAGCGGTTGGGATCAAGGTTACAAACCATGCAGAGTATTAGACGATTTCGTCATGTACGATTTAAACCACCAGAATGGGATCATTGGGATCGAAGAAATCGGACATTGGAATGAAATTACCCAACGGGACGTGGAAGTTCGGGTGGCGGGGTTGGTGACGCCTCAGTTTGTGGAGAATGATGAAGATGATGATGATGATGGAGACGGGGAGGGTGATGGTGAGGAAGGTGAGAGAGTGACAGAAGGGGGAAAAGAAAGTGAGAAAGGGTTTCGGTTGACGACGACGACGATTTTTAGTTATGCGATTCATTATGACGGAGATGGGGCTAGGTTTGTCGATTATTTTTCTATTTGTCTCAAAAAAACCGTTGAGTCATGTTGGTTTTCGTTCTATTTCTCTCTTTTTTTTTTCTTTTGATGCTTTAAACTGGTTGATTCATTTTGTCTGACTTCTATGCATGTGGATAGTTCTGTTTGGATAGAAACGCAATACTGTTGGTACCTCCTTCGCAACCCTGCCGAGATTTACAAAAAATTTTACATCCGATTCTACAAAGCCGTTTGCCTCGCTTCTTTTATCATCCAGAAATCACTCCTCAATCCACGTACAACTCTAAGCGGTGTTAAATCTTCTCTACGAAAATACTTTGCCACATTCACCGCCAACAAAATACAAGACGAAAATGACACGGAAACTACGCAGGAATATCGGAATGGTTGTTTGTTGGCATTTTCTCCCGCCGAGTTAACCAAATACAATAACTTTATCGTCCACGAAATCGAAACCTTCGCGGAAGAAAATGACCGTATGGAGTTGATTCTTTCCCCCGTTTACCAACAATTACAAGGCATCACCGTCAAAACCTCCACAAAGAAACAATACCAAGGTGTTGCTCTCGATCGGTCCACCGCCGGACCAAACACCACCCAACGAGGACCCAAAAAAATAACGGATAAAGAAATCGAAGCGAGAGGTGCCACTGTCACGCCTTTGATTAAATATATGTGTGATAAATTTGATGTCTTCAAGAATTGTACGAGTGTGGTGGAGTATCAAGATGAAAGTGGATTTGCGATGGTGACGTCCCCGGATGGGGTTCCGAAATTACCGGAATTAACGGTGGAAAATGTAAAGTCTAGTGTGACGATGGGTACCGTGATATCGAATCTAAACCAAACTCGGTACCTCAACAATGTACTCGTCGACCAAAAAATCGTTAGTCCCGGATCATATGTTTGTTACAAAGTTATCAATCATCTTGATCCGACGGTACCGGATATTCGGTCAATCCTGAACCCCGAGAATTCTAAATCAAACGATATATCCAATTTCAATCGTCGTATCGGCCTCGTAACGCATTTGAAGCTCGTCAAAAATGTTGCTATCGCTCATGTACATCGTTTATACGAATCTAGTGATACATTTGTAGACCGATACGCCAACGAATCTGAACTCTTGTTATCCTCCGAATGCACCGACATCCCATGCACCGATATCTTTGCCGTCATGAACCCAAATGAAATCAAATATTTACCACCCGGAGTTCAACCTTCTCAATCTCAACAATTTTGGTGGCGGTATCAGTATACTACAGAAGGAGAATACCTATGCGCCCAAAACATATACGATAGAATGAAAATTGTAGTTCCCTCGTTAAACGATTCAAACGGGACGCATCAACTCGACGAAATCGCAATCGATATCGGTGAACGGTGTATCAATTGTGACATTCAAAGTTCTAAAAAAAAATCTTTGATCCCGAGGTTAATCACTACCCCACCAACACTCCACTTTCCAGAACTCGTCAACCCGGTGACACTTGTTCCGTCTTCTCTCCCGAATTATAATGTAGACAAAAAACATCAAGTGATTGGGTACTCGTATCAAGAGAAAAATTATTATTTACATGATTTTGTGTATATCGCTTTAAAACCGACTCGGGAGGATCAAGTTTGGGTGATTGGACAAATCACCGGGATGATGGAAAACGGGAAAATGGTAGCTGGGTTTAACAATTTTAGTTCTCCTGGTGACACTGAACTCCCCGATGACAACGAAGAACTCGAAAACGAGTTAGATTCTAGTTCTGACGAATCGGATTTCAAACAGTTTTTTAAACCACCTTCAATGAGTTTTGAAAAAAATTCAAAATCAACCGTGACACTACATCTACGACTTTTCGGACGTTGGGATAATTTATTTAAACTCTACCCATCCCAATTCACTCCTTCAGATACAACAGACGAACGAAAACTGTACCTAACAAACAACTACGTTACTGTTTCTCCTACCCGTGTCACCGGATCGTGTTGGGTACTTCATCGAGACGCGATTTTAGATTTAAATAGCTTCAAAGAAATAAGACATACGTATTGGTTTGATCAAGTTCAAATGTGGGATGATTTTGGGTCGGGAGTTACGGAGGTGGAGGTATCCGGTGATACTGATCGTGAAAAAAGGGGAAGGATAGGGTTGACTACGATTTCGTTGTTTACCGTGAACTTGAATTCGTATGGAAATCAAATGATGAATTTGGAGTATATAAAGACAGTACTGTACGTTCACCTTCAACGGTTGAAATTTGAACGACAACAAAATTCTGAAGCGAGGGGAAAGGGTAAAACTAGAGTCGTTGAGTTTAATTCGAATTCAAACGGAAACGGAAACGAATTAGACGGATTTGGAGTGTTACGAGCTTTGGATTTATTTGCCGGGTGTGGTGGGTTGACTGTTGGGTTTGATGGGTTGGGAAAGTGTGTTCAAGACGGGGAAGGCGAGGGTAAAGAAAATATAGGAGGGGAAGGTGAAGAAGGTGGGAAACGAAGAAAATTGAGTATGAGGCTGGAGAGTTTGGTGAAAACGGTGGCTGCAGTGGAGTTTAATAAGAGTGCTTCGTTAACTTTTGAGTAAGTGTATTTTTTTTAATTTCTAGTTACCATTTAACGTATCTAATGTTTTTTTTTCACAAACAGAAAAAATTTCCCAAATGTCATGGTGTATAATCAAGATGCTAATATGTTGTTATCCCGCGCGATCAAGAAATTCAAAAACAATGAAGAACTAGATCCCTTGGTTGACTTGCGAGGCAACAAAATTATGGATTTACCACGACCGGGAGAAATTGATTTTATTTATTGTGGGCCACCATGGTAACTGTCTTTTTTAAACTTAACATTATTCTTGATCATTTCGGATTAATGAATGAAAAATTTCGTTATGAGCAGTCAAGGATTCTCGGGGTTAAATCAGTACAAAAAAACAGACGACAAAAAAAACGCAATGATTGTACTCGCTTTATCCTATGTCGCGTTTTATCAACCTAAATTATTTTTATTGGAAAATGTAGTCGGTATGGTGAATGGTTGTTTGGGTGGGTATCAAGCCGGAATACATAAGACCGTAGGCGGTGTGAAACATGGTGCACCAAAGTTGATTATTAGTGCGTTGTTGGCAATGGGGTATTTAGTTCAAGATTGTTTAAAGTTTGTTGAAATAGGGCTAATGTTTTGGATTTGGTTTTTTTTGGGGGTGGGTAGCTACCAAGTACGATTTTCTGTGCTTCAAGCTGGTAACCAAGGTGTACCACAATCTCGACGACGATTTATTTTAATCGCATCCAAACGACACCTTCCGCTTCCTTCTTTTCCGGATGTAACGCATTTATTCAAATCGAATCCAGTCACAGTCAACCTCGGTGTTTCTGGGAAAAAGAAATTCTGTTACGTCAAAGGTGCTCCACTTCCAGGACTCACAATCTCAGACGGTATCAATGACTTGAAACCATTCGAATACGTTAACCCGAATATTATCTCTCCATTATCGACTGAGGAATTAGAAAAAATCTATACCCCAAATGCAGAACGGTACGATATGAATGAATGTAAACCGGCTCATGTACCAAAGGGTAGAGTGAATTATGTGGTCGGTAAAAATAGACAAGAGTATGCTTGTGAACCTAGGAACGAGTTTCAAAGAAAATTAAGAATGGGAAGTACTCAATGCGTTAATCATATTACTAGACCGTATACTTTAGAAATTACGGAACGAATATGTAGAGTTTCCAAAGAACCAGGGTCAGATCATTGGTGTACGTATTCTAGATTGACTCATCGTTTGTTGTATTTGCTTTTGACATTTTTTCTTTCTTTTTGGGTTAGCGTTACCCAAGGAACTTGCGCCATGGTGTTTACAACATGCTGATTCCGCGTCTGCTAGACATGGTGGATGGAAAGGTCTTTATGGACGATTTCAACCAGACCATCATTTTAAAACGACAATTACAGACGTTAATCCAATGAATAAACAAGGGGTATGGTTTTGAACTTTATATTCGAGATAAAAAATAGAAAATTCATAACATTGATGGATGGTATTTTTAATCGGGTAACACCAAAATTAGACTCTTCTCCATTGGGAACAAAACCGAGTCATCTCCGTTCGTGAAACCGCCAGAGCTCAAGGATTCCCGGATACCTTTGAATTCCACGCCTACAACGACAACATTCCAGAGTTATATAGGCACACTGGAAACGCTGTACCACCCGTGTTAGCGGCAAGTTTAAGTTGGAGTGTAATTGTCGCTGATAAGGAACGGTATTTTTCAAAAAGGAATTATAATGGTGATGTAATGGATTTAAATGATTTAGTGAACGAGTTGGAAGCTTTGGGTGTTGATGTGACTGGAGAAAAAAATCAAGGTTTGAATGATAATGAAGAGGAAGAAGAGTCAAATGTTTCAAATGAGAGTAGGAAGGGAAAAGTGCAGTTGAAACGAATGGAAATTGAAGTTTTGGTTAGTCCTGTTAAGGTAAAAAAATTGGTTGAAGAATCAGTTAGTATTGTTGAGCAGTTGGATGTAGAAAAGCATATTGAAGTTGGGCAGTAGTCAGTTGCTCAGCGATACAATTTTTGAGTTTGTGAATTGTAATACGATATTTAACATGTCAAATTTCGGTGTTGTATGTATAAATATTTGTTGAGTTGAATTGTACAAAAATCTATAAATCTTAACCAAATATCAATACGACTATCTACAAACTAGTATACAGAATTTAAATCATGGAAGTTCTTGCAGACTTTGCCACATCAAGATTCGTCCTTCCGACTGTACTCTTTCGAACTGTTCCATCGATACTATACTTGAAGTTTCCGGCACTACTTTTTCTATACTTTGCGAATCTAGCCATCAATTCTAAATTAATAAAACTTTCCCTAATAATCGCTCCCACGACCCATATAATAAACCCACAATTCACCATAATAATCAACACAATGATAGCTAACCCGTGTAACGAATTAGAAAGTTTGTCAAAATGAAAAGTTAATCCTAGACCTAACACGACCATGGAAGCTATATTTGACAATATGTCGAATTTGTTGAGAATAGGGAATTCGTAGGGACTGTATTTCGTGACAATTTGAACGCTACTGAAAAGGACGAATAAAGTCAGAATTATTTGGAGACCGACATATCTAGATGTGTAGTGTCATATTACAGAGTCAATGAAAGGGAAAGATTAGTTAAGGACAATGTAAAGCGATTTAAAAGGTTGTACAGTAGACAAGTACCTCGTAAAAAATATGTTGACGACAACGAGAAAGAGTTTTTGGAATAATTGGACTACACTGATAAACCTGTAATCAGGTTTAAATTCATGATTTGAACTCATAAGTTTTTCGCAAAATAACTGGAATTTGTTCAAGATTGAATACGTCGTAGCCCGATTTTTGCGAGCGCGCAAAGCTGCATATGATACGATTACGCTCATCAACGGAATTCCTAACACGTAGCAACTTGATAGAATTTGGATTGAGATGGTTGAACTTATAGTGGGTGTAGAATGCATGAAATTAATTAAAACTCACCATAAACCAGCAATTCCGTATGGTAGGTCTTGATAGTACCATGGTTCATAGCATCGCAGACTTGAATCCGAATCTAGATGATTAAAATTTAACTTAACAATTTAAATTAATTTGAGGCCGCGATAAAAAGTTGCTCATACCTAAGTAGCTTATATTATCCGCTTCTTTTGTACAATCGAACAACCTAATAAGTAGAACATTAAAACGAGCTCCAAAATAGAACTCTATCAAAGAAAACCGGTTGTACGAACGAGAGTGAACTGGTCGCAACGTGCACAAATAGTAAATTCAAGAACGACATGTACGCCTTAAATATTCTCAATAACGCTCTATCTTCAGGATCCTGTTCAATGATTTTTTTTCTTTGAGGCTTCACCAAATTCATCACATGAGTGCCAATCGGTATCAACGAGGCGATGACCAGAGCAACTAAAGGAATAGATAACGATAGTTTCATCTTGAAACTAAAATCAAATGCTTGCTCAGTGACAAGACATTCCGGACTTGCTAGCTCAACATTAAAATTAATAAATGATAGCCAACTGAACATGTGGAGTAGAGGTTCCGGCCAATTCAAGCGCATTTGTCGCAACAATAATATGGTTTGTATGTAATTTACCAGAATACTAACGAGTCCAAACCTGAATTACAAGTAGATGCAAATGTATCGAAAAAGGGTCAACACATTATATAAGAAAGGAAGATAAAACTAAAGAAAACTAACGTTGCCCCCCGCTTCTGCCTAGAAATTCTTAAAATCAGAATAAATGCAGCTGCTACTAAAATCGTGATGCCACAAATTATTACGAGCTGGATCGCAGCACCCTGCTCCCCGCATTGGCGACAACCGTCATTAAATCGATAATATCCTGGACTGCATCTCCCGCATCGCGTGCCAGTATATCCGTCGGAACAGGGAATAAATGGGCTACCCGGGCATGCGTGCATCTGACGGAAGCTCCGTGAGCACAGTGATTCATACTTACGACACCAGCGATGTTGAGCAAAATACATACCGGAAAACACGGAAGAAAGGTAGTATTATCGTCGGAACGCCACCAGCCGTATTTGGGATACGGGAGTTGACTACCGTCAGAGCTACAAACAGCACCTAAATAAGTGAATAACTGTTTAGAATAGCTGTCACAAAGTCTTGCTAAAATGTGGAACAAACCTTCTGGGCATTCCGCACAAATGGCGCCAATTTCACTAAATACGTTATTTACGAGGCCTATCCAAAAAACATAGCAAATACTAGTCAATGCTTGTGATCAACTTAATGATAAGGCTTGTAGACAAACCTGGTGGGCATTTGAAAGAAAATAAGTAAGTGCAGTTTGCCGATGTCAAATTTTGCGAATCCCGCACTACTACTGTAAAATTTGCAAATGGGTACATCCCGCCCGCTGAATCACTGAAATACGTCAACTCAGACGACAAAAAATTATGGCCTGCTTTCAGTGCCGCCTTCGTTGAAGCTGCCATCAATTTGCCTTTGGTCGGAGCCTCAATTAAGAGGTAGCTCAAGTCGATGTTGTCAACATCTGTGGCACTAATACGAATGGCGACGACTGCGGATCTATTCGTAATGAATTCGGTCGACAGCTCAACGACAGTGGGGTCATCACATAGTAATTGTGGTGGATCGTTCACTGGGGTGATTCTAAACAAAATTTCTTCAATAGTAGAACCGTTGCGATCTGAGTATGAGAGATCGAAACGTTGAAATGCGTCGGCTTTTGTGAAAGCATCTTTTTGAGGAACAAATAAGACCTGGTATGGTGGACCTTTGATTTCAGAACCTTCTCCGAGGGGTGATGATTTAATAATATCAGAATCACGCAAACTTTGGGAGATGGAATAAAGAGAGCCGGCGATGCTTAAATTATGAATTTTTACCACCACAAGATCGTCCTCATCCACGTCCGTGATATTGAACACAAAGGTAGCGGCAGTGTCCTCAAACACAGTCAAGTTTAAAGATGCTCGATTGAAAACCGGAGGATCTTAATAGTTGTTAAAATCACAAATACTCGTAATGAGGCAAATCTGAACTGGGATCAGTAAGATAGAAATTCAACGAACCATTAACCGGTCGCACATTCAGTATAATTGTACCATTAAGGGTTGACTCAGCATCCAAATCACTAGCTTTGAAGACGATGGTGCCATAAGGAGAACCATTGTCATCTTTCAACGGACGATATACCGCAGACGTGACGTTGGGTGGCAAAACGAATGGTGTATTTAATATCTCAATCCAATCTGTGCTATTTACGCTACTATTTCGAATCATGAGCACCCCATGCGGCGGAAGAGAAACAATGGTAAGTTTAATATGCTCTGTGTTATTCTGATCAGGGTCGTCTGCATTGAATAATACCGCGGTAGTGGTGTCTTCGTCCATCTCAATGATTGTTGAACGCGGTACCGGAGTGTCCGCTACGGCATCAACCTCAATATAAATGGTTTGGATCGGCGACTGGGCTCCTCTATCATCGATTGCAAACACTTGAAACGAATCGCTACCGAAGAAATTCTGTAGAGGTATGAACAACACTCTGGACTGGGAATTTAATACAGGTACGGGCACAAGGGACGCATCGATCAATCCTCCTCTTGTTCCGGCTGATGTGATTTGATATAGCGCTCCAGATTGAGGATTTGAGATAACAAAAACTTGAACAGTATCTCCTGAGTTAGGATCGTAAGTTAAAATTTCTAGGAACAATAGTTCATCTTCTCGCATTACTGCAAGAAGCGGACGAACAACAGGAGGGACATTTGAAAATCCCGTGCGAAATTCAGCGAAATCGGTTTCAGCATTCTGTATACCTTCAACTGACACAGTTATATTGAATCGCGAATATAGGGGTAAACTGATGTTTGTGAAATCGCTAATTGGCAGTTTCAATTAGCCTTCCTTTAACCTATCAATCATACAGATCTGTTGCCGCTTACCATTTAAGACTACTGTGAGCTAGCCATGTAAGGGTTGGGCAAACATATATTTGACTTGTATTGAGCTCACGAAATTCTACAATGCGATTGGCATAGACTGGTCCGAAGTTAGCACCTTCAATGTACATAGTCTACATGATGCAAAGTATATCGTTTAGCAGTGATGAGATACATGAGAGTTCAAATGGAAATGACCAACATACGGGATTACTGGATAATAACCACTGAGGAACAATACTTGAGATTTTTGGTAAATCATAGGAAAATAGTATAATATCCGTATTCTGCCCGTTGACTTGTACGAACAAAGACAAATTTTGCCCAACAAGTTCAGGCGTTACGCAGCTAATTAACGAGTCGCTATAAAGCTTCGGAAAGTAGCAAGGGTTTGATCCTATCAATACTGAAATATTTGCAGAAGTAGCATCGCAAGGTGTGGGTGCCGTAGTGCACGGACCAAAGCCTGTCCCACTACCAAAACACGAGTTAATTCTTTGTTCCCTACATTCTCAAAATAACTTTCTTACGATATATAGATAGTTCTTCCACCTGTGGTGGGACTTGAGAGAGGCGAAACATCCGCTATGACTGGTGGGTTGTAATGTACATACACCAATTGCGAACTATTGGCCTTATTACCAATGTAAATTATGACTATTTGGTTTCTTCCAGTCCCTGATCAAACGGAAGCGATTATAAATAAACAGCTGATTCATTCAAGTTCGGATTAAAGCAGATGGATACCGGGAGGGACGGTGCAAGTGAATGCTGTACCGTTTAATTGACTGGAGGTATTGCACAATTTCCCGCCAACAGTAATAGTCAATGGCTCGAGAACAACCCCCATATCCGTAGTGATTAAAGTGATTCCGAAACCAACTAAAAATGATTTTTGTAGCAGTGACTATATTATAACCGCAAATAAAGTTCCTATTAAAACAATTACCTGTGGGTCCGCTCGCTGGGTAAACTGACAGCAACTGCAATACAATGGCTGATATTCCCGGAATTTTAACGCTTGGTTTATACAGCACTGAATCAAACGACACCCATATATCATAAGGACCTTTTATCACAAGGTGTTTAGTAAAATAATCCATTATCCATGATGATCTGATTAACACGCACCAATCCCCGAAACCGAGCTTGATATCTGAGCTGAGAGAGTATCTGCAGTAGCCCAAAAGACCGATGTAGATATCCAACTATTGAACTTCACCGACGGGATAACAGCAGTCAACGAAGCTGGGACATATTCAAATTGAATTTGGACAACTTCATCAGGAAGAACTCGCATTGGTTGGGCGGACACAAAAGATGCCACTCTCAATGGCTCAAATTGCATGGCAAAAATCAGACTGTTACCGGGAATTGTACCGGGTGAATCCAATTTCCCATTGGAGCGCCCAACTACAACAAAACCATTATTACTCAGAGGTATAATTGTGGCGAAATTATCCTTTCCAATGGTAGAAACAATTATCTGCCCTTGTAGCGCCAGTGAATCTGGATTGTGCTCACATACCACTATTTCGTTATCGCCGTAAGAGATTGTAGCGTTTAGACTTGTCGTAAACCCGACGAATACATTAGTATTAGGTCTCACACTGACGCCAAATTCGGGAATTGAATCCGAAAAATTAATCTGATAAGGTAAAGTCACTGACGAGATCTGCTGGAAGGTTTCGTTCCTTTTGTACAACAAATATGGATTCCCCGCTATGTTAACACTACGATGGAAATAGTATGACATTTTGTCTGAAACATTTTTGGCAAGTGCAGGATTATACTTCAACGGCGATTCGCTAACTAACCGACTTCTCACATAAGTCAGTGAAGTCATGGAATATTCGTCTACTCTATTTTGCGATGTCCACAAACAGATAATGGACGGACTACATTGGAAGTCGATAGCTAGTAATTTCTGAGTCAAATTAAACCTGCGAGCACTGGCTGAAACGCTTTCAGGTTGATAACTTGATCTTGAAAGCCAAAATCCAGCACTCCCGGAAGTTGAGGGATCGTTAAACATTCCAATATATAAATAAGTCGCGTCTACAAATGTCGAAAGGCGACTGCCAGAAGCATCAAAACTTAGGGAACATGACATACTTATTCGTGACACAAGTAATTACTTACGGATTTTGGAAGTTATAATCCCAAAAATTTTCCAATGAGAGCAACCCGCCGTACGTCAAAGTCGAGATGTGGTTGAAGCTGGAGTTTAAAACGAAAACCTGAAGTAGATTCCCAAAAACACCTATTGTATATTTTCTTAAAACGCAAAAGAAAGTTCAGATATAATTACACACATAGCATCTTGATGATAGTTGGGCGCAACTCACATCGCATACATGTTATTGGTATAGTTATTATACTCGATAGTAAGAGCGGACGAAGTTCTTCAATAATTACAAAGAATGTGCATTAGTTTAGGCGACGCACGGGAATTGGAATTCTGAATGTATAAGTGTGTATTCAGCATTTACCTCCAACTTAACCCAGAACTGATGCCTTGTTGCACCGAAGAAGAGATAGCATATTTCCCTATCAAACTAAGATTGTTTGCAAAACCTCCGCCAGCGGAATACGAAAATAGGTGCATAGAGTCGTCGGCGGTCATCACGAACAAGTGAGTTCCATTGTCTGCAGTATCCAAGATATCGGTCGTTGAGGATGCAATACTACTGGTTTTTAGGTCTTGAAGATACCATGGAGAAGGTAACCATTGGGCGGACGTGGTATACATTCCCCCATATAGTAGTAGACTGACCCAAATTGGAATGCAAAGGCTCCACAGAAACTTGGGCACGAAAAAAGCAAGCATAATTTAAATTTAAAACTTCTAAATAGCAACAGAGAAAAAGATTATAGGCTATAGCGTGAAAAGCGATTGGAGACGTGAGTTAATCGGGGGGAACTAAATTCACTGAGAAGATCAAAATAAATGGCAGTTGAACAATACGAGTCGCGACAACTTCGCACTTACGTGGCGAATCGGCAATGTGACTGCTTGTGAGGCAACCAACAGATATGGGAATCTCATACAGTGCATGTCAGCACATTATTCACTAGGGATTTTTCATTTTGCTGAAGAGGATTCAACTCTGAGGTCTCTGTGATAAGTGTTACGCGTTTTAATAACTGTATAATCAAAAGCAAGTTGGATTGATGGTTGTGATGACCGCATTATGGCGACAAAGCCTAGAGCAGCATTATGGATATTGAAGTATACTAACATATCAATATACTTATGAAAAATGGCTGATTTAGGGAAGTCACCTTTGAGGCGGTTTGAACGTTTTGAATACTAAGATTTCGGATGCCAATCACTGAGGTATCAGGTGTCTCCAATTTCATCGCTTGATCTTCCAATGAGCTGATTTATGCTCAGGGCTGGTGAACGGCTGATAAGCGTATTGCTATTCGACATCATTATTATTGGTGATTTATTTTGGTTATCCTTGCGAATGATAAAGAGCAAGCAAAAATACTATTCTCCGACCACGAAGTTGCACCACTATTTTATCATAATTTGAAGATATTATCATTTGGTTATGCGTAATCAAATAGTAAACTTGACTTTTTTATTGATTGCATGAATCATTTACGATTTACATTACAAGAACATAGCGCCTTAGCCATACAAATGACTCACGAAAAAAAAGCTTCACTTGTCTTATGCACATTTATTTCTGAAACTTCAACCTTAGACGACTCTGCATTGCTCTTTCTAAACCTTGCAAACTCAGTAGTTAATCTAAAATTGCTAAAACTTTCCCGAATTATTGTCGAAGTTAATCTTAAATTGCTGAAACTTTCCCGAATTATTGTCCCTACCACCCATGCGATAAAGCCACAAATAAAAACTATTATCAATATGATAATGACTAGTCCGTGCAACGAATTGGAAAGTCTGTCGAAGTGGAAGGTTAGCCCGAAGCCTAGTACGAGCATTGATGTTACATTGGACAAAATGTCAAACTTATTTAATACAGGGAATTGGTAAGGACGCCACCGCGCGACGAGTTCAACACTGCAAAAGAGAAATAACAGAGTGAGAATTATCTGCAAACCGACATATCTGGGTATTATTCACAAAAATAATAGTCGAAGTGATCAGTCCAAAGGATTTATCAGGCAAGTCAATTTAAAACATTGTGTACCTGGTGAAAAATATATTGACGACAACCAAAAAAAGTTTTTGAAATAATTGCACCACACTCATAAACTGATAATCAGTCTTAAACTCATGATTTGTATTCATTATCGCCTCAGAAAATAATTGAAATTTGTCCCAGATGGAATTGACTTTGGCCGAAGTATCGCGGGCACGACGAGCTGCGTAAGAGAATATTACACTCACAACCGGAATTCCTAGCACGTAACAACTTAAATGATTTGAAGTGTGAAACTTTTTTTCAGATAAGAAAAATGATGTAAGCTATAGCAACGTACCATAAACCTGCCATTGCGTATGGTAGGTCTTGATAGTACCATGACTCATAGCAGCGTAAACTTGGGTCCGAATCTAATTATTTAAAAATTCAAGTCAGGCTATTCGACGCCTCCAAGGAAGAAGGAAGATCTAACCTAAGTAACTCAAATTGTCGGCTTCCTTCGTGCAATCAAACATCCTGTTATACGGAAATCATCAGAACACTTAATATAAATACCAGAACCATAGAAACGCAAACGGCTTATACGAACGCAAGGGAGCTAGTTGCGACATGTACGAACAATAGATTCAAGAACGACATGTAGCCTTTAAACACTCGAACCAATGCTGTCCCATCTGCAATTTGATCTACTGATTTTTTCCCTGATGGTTTGGATACATCAATTATGTGCTTGAGGAAGGGTGCCGACACATCAATTATATGTTTGAAGAGGGGTACGGACAAGGCAAATATTAACGCAAACAGTGGAATCGATAACGACAGTTTCATCTTGAAACTAAAATCAAATGATTGTCCGGTGACCAGACACTCCGGACTGACAAGCTCAACATTGAAATTGACGAAGGAGAGCCAGCTGAACAATTGAAGTAAAGGTTCCGGCCAATTTAAACGCATCTGTCGCAATAATAATATAGTTTGTATGAAGTTTACGAGAATACAGACAAGCCCGAATCTGTTGTAAAAATGTAAGAATTGTTTTAGTCTCCCCTGTGATAGGCATACATTCGAAGAAAAAGGAAACTAGGAAACTAACGCAGCTCCTCTTTTTTTCCTAGAAATTCTTATTATCAGATTAAATGCGCACGCTATGAGGATTATGACAACGATTATAAGAATGAGTTGAAGAGCCGCACTCTGTTCTCCGCATTTCCGACAAACATCGTTGAGTCGATGATATCCGGGACTGCATCGACCACATCGAGTTCCAGTATACCCGATAGAGCATGGGAGAAATGGACTCCCTGGACATGCATTCATCTGGAAGAAGGTCCGTTTGTTAGTCAAGTCATTTTAGGATTGCAATGCTTATAATGTAAGTACCGGGAAACAGGGGAGAAATGTGGTATTATCATGTGAACGCCACCAGCCATATTTCGGATAGGGAAACTGACTACCATCGGAGCTACATATAGCACCTTACAGATCGCTCATCAGCTTCTTCGTCGGTTTTTAGAGGACGATGAAAAATAACAACATACCTTCAAGGCATTCAGTACAAATGGGGCCATTGTCACTAAAAATATTATTCACAAGGCCTACAGAAGAGACGAGAATTCGACGTTATTCACTTTCGCAAGAAATTGCTAAAATCATGTGACGAACCAGGTGGACATTTGAATGAGAAAAGGTAAGTGCAACTTTTAGATGTTGCTTTTTGCGAATCGATCACCGCAATGGTAAAATTGGGATGCGGGTACACGCCACCGTTTGAATTTGAGAAATACGTCAGTTCCGGTGACGAAAAGAGATCGCCCGATTTTAAGGTTTTCTTTGTCAAGCGCACGATCAAGTTCCCTTTGACAGGAGCCTCGATAAGATGGTATGTCAAATTTGTGTCGTCGATATCTGCGGAATCTATGCGAACCACCGCAGTTGCAGATGTATTTGTGATAAATTCGGTGGATAATTCAATAACATTGGGATTATCGCACGATAACAGTGGGAAATCGTTCACAGCTGAGATTTCAAACGTTACAGCCTCAAAAATTGTAACAACACGATCCGAGTATGAGATATCAAAGCGCTGTAGATTGTTAGGTTCTGTGAACCCATCCTTTTGAGGAACAAATAAAAGTTGGTAAGGAGGACCTTTGATTTCGGATCCTTCGCCAAGTGGTGAGGATCTGGTGATATCTGAAGTTCCCAGATTTTGCGAGAAGGGGTAAAGCGATCCGGCAATACTTAAATTGTAAATCTTTACCATCAACAAGTCATTTTCATCCACGTCAGTGATGTTAAAAAAGAATACTGCCGGCGTGTCCTCAATAACAGTCAAGTTAAGGGACGTCCGATTGAAGACGGGTGGATCTATGTTATGTTTAATAAAGCTATACTTGAGAATAAAGCGGACCTTAAACAATTGAAAATGATCAAACAAACCATTCACTGGCCTGACGTTCAGTACAATCGTGCCATTGAGCGTTGATTCAAGGTTTTGATCATTCGCTTTAAAAACGATAATATCGTATGGGGATCCGTAACCATCTTTTAATGGACGATATATTGCAGAGTGTGTGTTGGTTGGTAAAACGAACGGCGTGTCCATTATCTCAATCCAACTTGAACTATTCAGGTTACCCGCTTGAATCGTAAGTGCACCGTATCGAGGCAAGGAAAGTATAGTGAGGGTAATATTTTTCGCGTCGGCCTGATCAGGATCATCCACATTAAATTCTACGACGGCGGTAGAATCCTCATCCAATATAATCATAGCAGAGCGAGGAACCGGAGGGTCCGGTACGGCCTCAATCGTGATGCTAATGGTTTCAACTGATGACTGAACCCCCTTGTCATCCATAGCAAACACTTGAAACGAATCATTGCCAAAAACGTTCTGCAAGGGAACATACAGCACCCTGGACTGGAAATTCAGAACAGGTACAGGCGCAAGGGAAGCGTTTATTAGACTACTCTTCGTGCCGGTAGGTGTAATTTGGTAAAGAGTTCCAAGACGAGAGTTTGAAGAAACGAATACTTGCACAGTGTCCTCGGAGTTAGGGTCAAAAGCGGAAATCTCGAGGAATAATAATTCGTCTTCCTTCACTACTGCGTGGACCGGACGGACAACAGGAGGAATATTGACAGAACCAGTACGAAATTCCGCAGGATCCGTTTCGGCATTTTGCTGGCCTTCAACCCACACGGATATTTTGAACCGAGAGTACAGAGGCAAGCTAACGTTTGTGAAGTCGCTACAGTGGAAAAGTGAGTTAACAACTGTTTCGGTATTTGTCAAAGCTATTGTGCGCTACCATTTTAGACTGCTGTGGGCTAACCAAGTAACGACTGGGCAGACAAAACTCTGAGTGGTATTGAGCTCATGAAAGTGTATACTCCGATGGGCGTTGGGAGGTCCAAAGTTTGCACCTTCAATATACATAGTCTACATCAGATGCTGGTTAATTCTCAGCGTATTATGCATAATAGCAAGATAATATTAGAGGGAAAACTCACTGGGTTGCTAGATAGTAACCACTGTGGAACAACACTTGAAATTTTGGGTATATCAGATGACAACAGTACCGTATTTGAATTTTGCCCGTTAACCTGCATTAGCAACGACACGCTTTGCCCAGCCAGTTCAGGTGTTATACAACTCACGAATGAATCATTATACAATTGCGGAAGGAGACACTGGTTTGACCCTATCAATATCGAAAGATTTGCCGTTGTAGCGTCACAAGGAGAAAATGTCGATGAACATAGACCGAAGCCATTCCCCCTGTTATAAGCTTATTAAAACTAGTCTGCAATGATGTTGAACTAAAACGATTCGTACGATATGTAAATGGTCTTGCCGCCGGTCGTAGGACTTGAAGGAGGTGAAACTGAGGAAATGACTGGTGGTTGATAATCTATATAAACTAATTCCGAACTGTTCGCCTTAGCACCTAGGTTGATGACAACCAAATTGTTTCTTCCGGTTCCTTCAATCAAAAGCCAATCAGTTTTTTGTATGAATACCTTCGAAATAGAAAATGTCAAACCAGGTGGAATAGCACAGCCAAATGCAGTGCCGTTCAGCTGGAAGGGGTCACCGCATAATTTTCCACCAACAGTGATATTTATCGGCCCTTGAACAATCCCCATATCGCTGGTTATTAAAGTGACGTTGAAACCCACTGATTGCAGGGTATACTCCAGTCAATATTAGGCTCAACCAATGGAATAAATTGAAAGAATCTTACTGGTGGATCCTTGGGCGGGGTGAACGGAAAATAGCTGTAGCTGAACTGCTAGAATTCCGGAAAGTTTAGCGCTTGGTTTATACGAGACTGAACCAAAGACGACCCACAAATCGTACGGCCCTGTGATAAAAAGTTCGTTAAAGCACCCAAATTCATTGTTGAACAGGATACAAACCGATGCCTGTTACGCTGCCAGGTATTTGAGTGGATAACACATTTTGAGCGACCCACGTTACTGAAGTACATAGCAATCCGTTGAACATTACGGATGGGATAACACCAGACAACGACAGTGGAAGAGATTCGAATTGAACCTGTATAACTTCATCAGGAAGGACACGCATTGGTCGGGTGGATAAAATAGATGTGATTTTGAGAGGTACAAATTGCAGCGCTATTATATTGCTAAATCCGGGGGTTGTGTTAGGAGAGTCCAATCGACCGTTGGTACGTCCAATCACCACAAAACCGTTGTCACTTTGAGGAATTATTTTCGCAAAATTTTCTTTCCCAATCGTTGAGATTATCATGTGTCCTTGCACTCCCAAAGTATCAGCGTTAATATCGCAAACAATCATTTCGTAATCACCGTAAGAGATAGAATTATTCAAGGTTGCCGTGAATCCGACGAACACATTATTCTTTGATCCTACTGTAAGACCGAATTCAGGAATGGAGTTTGGAAAATTGATTTGATATGGCAAATTTGCCGTGGCTATTTGCTGGAACGTGTCGCTTCTTTTATAGAGCACAAACGGACTGGCTACTAGATTGCCACTACGATGAAGAAAGTACGAGAATTTGTCTGACGAATTTTTTGCAATCGACGGATTAAATCTCATGAATGTGCCACTAACACTGACACTTCTAACAGTAGTCAAGGATGCGGTAGAATATTCTTCCAAAGAATTTTGTGAGGTCCAAATGCAAATTCTTGATGGATTCATATTGCACTCAAAATCAATTGCCAAAATCGGTCGAGTGGTACTGAATGCATTGGCCCCGACGGAAATTGCCCCAGATTGATATACTGATTTTGAGAGCCAAAATCCTATCGTTGACTGCGTTCCAGTGATTGAGGGATCGTTGAATATTCCAATATAAAGATGCGACGAGTCCACAAACGTTGAAAATCGACTGAAATGTTAATGCTGTGAGCAAACATTACCATCATTCGTTGAACAGTCAAACGCATGACATACGGATTTGCAAAGTCAGATAGCCAATACTGCTCTGCCCCTTGAAACCCGCCGTACTTCAATGTAGACATAGAACTGAAATTGCCAGAGTCGATGACAGTGATTCGAAGTTCACCGTATGAACCATTGAGAGTGTATGTTCTATTTGATCAAGATATGAATAAGTTCAACTAATTATTTAACCCTTGTGATATTATTGTACTCTACTTACATAGCGTAGAGGTCATTGTTATATTTGTTGTACTCAAGAGCGAAAGCAGAGGACGTTCTTCGGAAGAATACAAGAAAATAAATATGAAGAAGACGCACAAGCTGAAGAATGATTTAATAAAAAGATGTAATTACCTCCAATCTAGTCCAGTATTAATTCCTTGTTGGACAGAAGGAGATATAGTGAATTTCCCAATGAAATCGACGGTTGAAGTAGGTCCTCCAGCTGCCGAATAGGAGAACAAATGCAAAGTGCTATCAGAACTCACGACAAATATGTGTGTTCCATTGTCAGTAGTCGCTAATATATCAGTTGTTGAAGATGCAATACTGCTCGTGTTGACATTCTGCAGGTACCACGGCGACGCGAAGGGTTGGGCAGAGACCAAGTGCAGTGCGTCCCGCAGTAAGATGACGCAAGTCAGAATGTAGAAACTCCAAGATATATTCCGCATGAATGAATGCATATTTTCCACTTAATAGGCGACTATAGGTTCAAATTGTAAATATAAAGTGACGAGATGGATAATAAACTGAAAGAGGACACATCAATGCGATATCTGAGCGCTGAATCGAAGCTCGCGTCAGAGCGGAGCCCGAGAGCCCAGACCAACAGCGGAAGAATTTATTCAAATTTAATTTTCGCCGTGCACAATAAACATCGCTCACATACATCTAAGGAATTCTCGAGCGATCGAGGTCTGAATTCTGAAAAGGTCTGCACCGGTCTGCGCTGTTTAAGAACGAAGAAACGCAGGAATATCGAACGCAAGAAAGGGCCGCTAAGATGGAAGTATTTTTGACTTAACTTTTGCCATGCAACATCGATGTGACTGTTTTAGTACCTGCCCCGGACCTCGAAAAAGTATTTATTCAAAGTGAAGAGTACCTGCGAATTCCATAAACAGCCGTCCTCCTCAAATTGCGACTACGGACTTTGGGGTACTATGGGTAATCGGTGGTCATTGGGCCATTTCAGTATGGTTTTATTTTGCCTGCACTCTACCCCTCGGCTCCACCATGGATTAGCCGATAGCGAGAGCAACATCATCTAGAAGCATAAAACAGTACAAATGATACCCGCAAGAGCTCCGGGCGCTTACGGCAATTTTGAAGTCTCATAAAAGCAAAGCTCCACTCGACTTGGTCACATTTAGTTCGGAGACATTAGTATTAGCAGATCCTGCATTACTCTTTCGGAACCCTTTGAATCTAGCCATCAATTGCAAATTCATCAAACTCTCCAAAACTATGGCACCCAGCACCCAGATGATAAACCCACAGATTACAATTATTATCAGAATGATAATGACCAATCCGTGAAGGGAATTTGAAAGTTTGTCGAAATGAAAGGTCAATCCTAAACCTAATACCATCATTGATGCTACGTTGGACAACATGTCGAACGTGTTGAGGATAAAAAATTCGTATGGTCGACACTGTGCTACCAGGAGAACGCTAGTAAATAAAAAGAACTGGGTAAGAATAATTTGAAGACCAGTATATCTAGCGATGCGCGAAAAATAAGAGAGAAAGAGAAATACAAGAGGGTCAGTCAGTGCAAAGCCCTAGATCAAATAGCACATGAAAATGGGAGAAGTGAATTGTACTTGGTGAAAAATATATTGACGACGACCATAAAAAGTTTCTGGAATAATTGAACTACGGTGACAAACTGGTAATCAGCCTTAAACTCGTGATTCGTGCTCATTATCTTCTCAGAGAATACTTGAAACTTGTGCCAAACTGAATTAGATTTTACGGGATGTTTGTTTGCAGTTAGAGCAGCATATGAGATTATGACGCTCATCAAAGGAATCCCGAAGACATAGCAGCTTGATGAATTTAAATGATTAGGGAATATGCTTACAACGAATCGCTATAGCCCGTGCCACCTACCATAAACCAGCAATACCATATGGTAAATCCTGATAGTACCATGATTCGTAACATCGAAGACTGGGATCTGAATCTAATAAGAAAAAACATAAAGGTTAACTTTTTGAGACCAGATACAAGCATAGAAGCAAGTCCAACCTAAGTAGCTGAAATTATCTGCTTCCTGTGTGCAATCGAACAACCTTCATAAGGAATGTCAGAGTGTCAGTCACTAAAGTGACATAGCATTACGACAGAATGACGGATACAAACGCAAGAGAACTGGTTGCAACATGAACAAACAGTAAATTTAAGAATGACATGTAAGCTTTAAAAAGTCGCACTAATGTTTTAGGCTTAGAATCTCCTTCCAATGCTCTCCTACTTTTTAGCTTTCCATGACTCAGCACATGGGTAACGAAGGGAACTAAAGAAGCGATTACCAAAGCGACCAGGGGAATCGATAACGACAACTTCATCTTGAAACTAAAATCAAACGATTGTTCGGTGACGAGACACTCAGGACTGGCGAGTTCAACATTGAAATTGATGAATGAGAGCCAACTGAATAAATGCAGTAAAGTTTCTGGCCAATTTAAACGCATCTGTCGCAGTAATAATACAGTCTGAATGAAGTTTACAAGGATACTAACGAGCCCAAATCTATATAACAGCGTATTGGTGAGAACTAAATGATGAGTGATTGAGTTCAGAAAATTGACTAACGTGGCGCCTCTCTTCTTCCTCGAGATTTTTAAAACCACAATAAATGCGCAGGCAATAATGACAATGATGCCACAAATAATGGCAAGCTGAACCGCCCCACTTTGTTCCCCACACTTGCGACAACCATCGTTGAAACGGTAATATCCAGGGCTACATCTTCCGCATCGCGTCCCTTCATAACCAGCAGAACAGGGAAGAAATGGGCTACCTGGGCATGCATTCATCTAATGAATGTTCCAAAGGTTAAAATGGTGCTTGTTTTACCCACATCCGGGAAATACTTACCGGAAAACACGGAAGAAACGTTGTGCTATCTTCTGAGCGCCACCAGCCGAACTTTGGATGCGGAAACTGACTACCGTCCGAACTGCAAACAGCACCTAAATATCGACTATGTCAGAACCTATAATTGAAACGACTACATTAGACAACTACGACGAACCCTCAGGACATTCGGTACAAATGGGGCCATTTCTATTAAAAATGTTATTCACTAGACCTATAAAACAATCAACGCAAGATTAGGGAAGCCAGCGAAATAAAAGTAGATTGAGGGAATGAGAACAAAACCTGGTGGGCATTTGAAGGAATTGACGTAGGTACAGTTGGCGGACGTCAAGTTATGCGCATCCTGCACTACCACTGTAAAGTTTGCAAACGGGTACTCCCCGCCTTGCGACTGCGAGTGATATGTCAACAATGGTGATACAAAGACATCGCCCGATTTTAGGGCCTCAGATGTCAAAGTAGCATTCAATTTGCCTTTCACTGGGGCTTTCAAAAGAATGTAAGTTAAGTCGGTGTCGTCGACATCTGTAGCGACTATACGAATATTCACACTCGCGGACGTATTTGTGATAAATTCGGTGGATAACTCTATAACTGTGGGATTTCCGCAGGATATTTGGGGTGGATCGTTCACGGGGATGATCTCAAATGATATTTCATCAGAAAATGTACTGAAGCGGTCGGAATATGAGAGGTCAAAACTTTGTAAACTGTTGGCGTTTGTAAACACATCTCTTTGAGGAACAAATAAAAGTTGGTATGGCGGCCCTTTAATTTCGGAACCTTCACCAAGAGGTGAAGATTTAATGATATCTGAATCACGCAAATTTTGGGAGAAAGGGTATAAGGATCCGGCAATGCTTAAGTTATGTATCTTCACTGTCAACTGATCATTCTCATCTACGTCAGTGATATTAAACTCGAATATCGCCGGTGTATCCTCGAAGACTGACAGGTACAGAGAAGTTTTGTTGAATACCGGAAGATCTGGTTGATATTTAAAAGTGCAGTCAGTATAATCGCCAAAACGATAGTACAAATAATAAAAGAAACAACGCAGGCAAGGTTCAACATACCATTAATTGGCATCACATTCAGCACAATCGTGCCATTGACAGTCGATTCCGCGTCTGAATCATTAGCTTTGAACACGATAGTACCGTATGGCGAGCCACTGCCATCCTTTAATGGACGATATGTCGCCGAAGTGACATTAGCAGGTAAAACGAATGGTACGTTTACTATTTGAATCCAATCCGATCCATTTTCGCTCCCATTTTGAATCAAAAGTGAGCCGTATTGTGGCAGGGAAAGAATAGTAAGGGTAACATTTTCAGTACCGGCCTGGTCGGGGTCTTCTACATAGAAATTTACAACAGCGGATGAGTCCTCATCCAAAATAACAACTGCTGAGCGCGGGAAAGGTGGGTCCGGAACAGCATCAACGATGATTTCAATGGTTTGAACTGGCGATTGACTGCCTTTGTCGTCTATCGCAAAAACTTGAAAAGAATCATTGCCGAAGAAATTCTGCAGCGGAATATATAGAACTCTGGATTGTGAATTCAATACAGGCACAAAAGCAAGGGAAGCATTTATCAATCCTCCCCTCGTCCCGGCTGGTGTGATCTGAAATAAAGTTCCAAATTGGGGATTTGAAGCAACAAATAATTGAATTGTATCTTCAGAGTTAGGGTCGTAGCCTGTGATTTCAAGGAATAATAATTCGTCTTCCTTCATTACAGCCCGACGCGGAGGTACAACAGGGGGGATATTCAGAAAACCAGTCCGAAATTCGGCGTAGTCTGTCGGCAGATTTTGTTGGCCTTCGACCGAAACTGTTATGTTAAATCGCGAGTACAATGGCAAACTGATATTAGTAAAATCGCTACAGAAGAAAATCGAGTTAGCACGGGATATAATGATACTCAACGTTAATATGGCTTACCATTTGACACTGCTGTGAGCTAACCAAGTAACGACAGGGCAAACGTATATTTGGGTGGTATTGAGCTCATGAAACTGTACTATACGATTAACGAACATTGGCCCAAAATTTGAACCCTCGATATACATAGTCTAATCAAATTAATGCATAATTTAGCAGGAGCATCTTTATAAAGCTAATTGCGATTGAGAACTCACTGGATTGCTGGATAGCAGCCACTGCGGAACAACACTTAATATTTGTGGCAATTCATACGAAAATGATACCGTATTCGTGATTTGTCCGTTAACTTGCATATATAGCGACAAGTTCTGACCAACGAGTTCCGGCGTAATACAGCTCAATAATGTGTCGCTGTATAATTTCGGAAGGTAGCACGGGTTCGATCCAATTAATATTGATATATTTGCCGAAACACCATCGCAAGGCGTGGGTGCTGTAGAACAGGGACCAAAGCCAGAGCCCCTGAGACCAGCAAGTTAATCATGAGGCTACCTTTGATCAAACACAGTTTACTTACGATATGTATATAGTCCTTCCACCTGTTGTAGGGCTTGACGGAGGTGAGACAGTCGAAATAGCAGGGGGGTAATAGTTTATATACACTAATTCCGAACTGTTTGCTTTATTACCGACGTAAATGATTACTAATTTGTTTTTTCCGGTTCCTGAATTCAAAGTTCAATTAGTTTCTGATTTGAGTTCACTTCTCTGATAATTAAATCTTTAAACCAGGAGGGACGGTACAACGGAAAGCTGTGTCGTTTAGTTGAGAGGGGCTGCCGCACGCAATTCCGCCAACTGTAACGCTGATCGGATCTTGCACAACACCCATATCGCTAGTGATCAAAGTGATGTCATATCCCACTGAATGAGGTTTGCAAGTTAGTCTCGAAAACTTAATGGGAGGGAAAAGTTTTGAGTGAATATTACCAGTTGAACCATTGTTGGGGTATACTGAAAATAACTGTAGCTGAAGAGCCAATATTCCTGGAATTCTAACGCTCGGTTTATACAATACTGAATCAAATGAAATCCACAAATCGTAAGGTCCTATATTTGAAAGTTGTTAAGTAATCAGAAAGCAACCGTCCATTTGTTTGATCAGTACACACCGACGCCCTGTATATTGCCAGGTATTTGAAGCGATAGTATATTCGGTGATATCCATGATACTGATGTACAAGCCAATCCGTTGTACCTAACAGATGGAATAATGGCTGCCAAAGAACTTGGGACCGATTCAAACTGAACCAGAACGACTTCGTCCGGAGACACTTGCATTGGTCGAGTGGACTGAAAAGATACTACTTTTAATGGTCCAAATTGCATAACGAAAACGTGAGTGCTACCAGGGGCCGCGTTAGGGGAATTCAGTTGCCCATTAGAGCGACCGATGATAATCAACCCGCCATTGGTTTGGGGAATGATTGCAGCGAAGTTTTCTTTTCCGATCGTGGAAACAATCATTTGACCTTGCAACTCCAAGGTATTTGAGTTATGTTCGCATACCACTATTTCACTGTCACCGTAAGCAATTGAGCTGTTTAAAGTTGTCGTAAAACCGACAACTGCATTGGTACTTGATCCCACTCTAACGCCAAATTCAGGAATGGCATCTGAAAAACTGATTTGATAAGGCAGAGACATGGACGACACCTGCTGCAGATTTTCGTCTCTTCTGTACAACACAAATGGGTTTCCCGCTGTGTCGACACTGCGATGAAAATAGTATGACATTCTCTCTGACGAATTCTTCGCGACTGATGGATTGAACTTCATGGGTGTACCATTTGTCGATCGACTTCGCAAGTAGCTGAGCGAAGTTATGGAATACTCATCTACACTATTTTGTGAGGTCCAAATACAGATGATTGACGGATTCATATTGCATTGGAATTCAATCGCTAGAACCTTCTGAGTGGTATTAAACGTGCGAGAGCTGGCTGAGACACTACCTGAGCTATAAGTCGATTTTGACAACCAGAATCCTATACTTCCCGTTGTTCCGGTAACGGAGGGATCGTTGAGAATTCCAACATATAGGAAGGATGCGTCCACAAATGTTGAAAAGCGACTTTTAAAATGAAAGCAGAAAACGAGAAAACCAATGTGAGAAATAGTAACTTTCGCTTTAAGAATAATATGCAACATACGGATTTTTGAAAATAGTGCGCCAATAATCGTCAAAGAGGACTACCCCTCCGTACGAAATGGCAGATTTATACGTGCCATAAGAGTCGAGGACTGAAATTTGAAGTTCTCCCCACCAGGTGTAAGTGGTGTACTTTCTATATAAATGCATTCAAATTGCATGAGTCGGATAACCATATCACTGGCTATGACGGTGCGCTACTTACATAGCATACAAGTCATTGTTAAATCTATTGTACTGCAGGGTGAATGCAGACGTGGTCCTTTAAAATAAGAAAATTCGTGTCCGTTAATAATCACATGATGGTACATATAATTCAAAGAGTTCTAGATGTGGGTAAATACCTCCAACTTAATCCAGTACCAAGGCTCTGTTGCACGGAAGAAGCGACGCCAACTTTCCCAACAAAAGCAATAGTCTCCGCCGACCCTCCGGCGGCCGAGTAAGAAAATAAATGCAACGAGTCATCAGAAGTCATTACAAATAAGTGAGTTCCATTATCAGTGATAGCTAATATATCAGTTGTAGAAGTTGCGATACTACTCGTTTTCAAGTCTTGCTGATACCAGGGCGACGGGAACGGTTCCGCGAAAACTAGTCGTAAAACGACACACACCAGAATGAAGAGGCTACAAGACAAATTTGTGACTATAGGATGCAGCATATTTCACTACTGAATTAGAGATAACAGAGAGAAATAAACTGTTAACTGCTGTACACATACTAGGAAGAAGCACAAATCGCGGGGAGGTGAAATTAGAAGGAATTTGAATGGCCCGAATGCATTTACAGCATTCAAAAATCGACAGAGATGGCAGCCGGACATATTTATTGTTGAAGAACGGAGCAATTGTCAAAGGCGTCTGTACTATCCAGAGCGCCGAGAATCAAACAGACACTAATGGCTCACATACTCATCCATTGCAACATGTGGGTATTTCGTTGTCGGATATGGAAAAACTGTAGAACTGAAAACGATAAAAAACCGGTGTTTCTGCTTCTCGATGCGGAGCATGATGTGACGTCATGAATGTCAAAATGCATCGACAGCTATATTTCTATTGCTCATAAGAAAATTAAGTTTGCGCAATCTCATGGCTACACATTATTAAATCTCTTGACTATTGAGCGCATGTATCGGATAATGAAAGTAATGCCAAAGTCAGACTTGGACATCGGTTAAAGATTTGTTTTATCGGCCGCTAAAGTGGAATTGGAATGATGCCAAGTTCGCGTCTCACAAACGGAGTAAAGGTTTTCAGAATGAGAGATTTCTCTCTTATAACTTGTGTTGTATGGCCCAATTTATCACATTTTTATCATGCAGTACCAGTCCATATAAGTAATTGCAATAAGGGTCTGATGGGGGGTATAAAATACTTGAGCTATTCCTTGTACGTAGACATAAGGATAATTGAGGAGTTACAATCAGGATAACAGTTCGAATCCGTTAATTCTAAAATTGAGAATTTTTTTGGAATGGAGATTTTTTGTTGAATGTGGTGGTTAAATTACCCAGAGGAGGCTTCGCCGTCGTGGCATATGCTTTTAGCGAGCGTTTGACAAGTACTCTCCGACAATTTTTCAGAGCTGTCCTAAAGATACTTTCCACAAATGATGGCATGGTATTAGAGGCGATGTCAAATCGATGGCTTTGCCATTTTAAGCGTTCTACAAACTGTCGCTCAAATAGATACACCTCTGGGACAGTTTTCTCGGAGCAGATTCGCAGATCGGCCCCGAAAACCTGCTAATCTTCTGAACACTGGAAAAGAAAAGATTCCACAGACGTTTTCTCCAAAGGTTAATGAAATGGAAATAGAGCTCAAATTGAGACTCTTCTCTTCGCAATCATACCAGAAAGTACTCGATTATTTTAATTCACTGTCGTCGTCGTCTTCGAATCTACGGTCAGGCTCCCTTTCAAATTCTTCTGATGAAGCAGAGTCAGTTGAAGTTAAATCGCCGGAAAGGTCGACGACTGATATCGTAGGCACAACAAAAAAACCAAAACAAGTGGAACAGCTGAATGTGTTTTTGGATATTGAGTTACCTAATGAAAAGAAATATTTATTGTAGGTTTGTTTTCTGATTATGGTGTACTGGAGTTAATCATGTCCGGGGGTATTGCCTGTTACCGTCCATTCTTATCCCTTCTTCTGTACCTTCGACAGAATTCTCAATCCCTGCTTCTAAATTTATGTAATAATGAGGTTTTCCCTTTGTTCCTGACGACGTCTGCTGTCTTTTTTCACGGAATAGAGAGTCCAACAAAACCGTACTCCGATTACGCACTTGCGCAGAGGCTGCGCAGGAAGCGACAGAAAACAAAGAAACGACAAAAGACAAAGAAAATAATTTGAAAAGTAATCAAAGGAAGTATGCTGTTGTAACTGTGAAGTCGAATTCTGTCTTGGTGGATGGAGTGCAAACTGTTGAAGAGGTGAGTTGATGTTCGGTCGCTTCTACTAGCAACAAATTTCATGGGCACAGCACTATCCATCATGAGTAGCCTAGTGTTTCTCCTTCTTTAACGGTTGATTCACATAAATCGTCGTTTAGGAGGAGCAATCCATACCCTTAGACGTAGTGGCGTCATTGATGAAATCACCTTCGACGACACTTCTTTCTCTCGAGTCGTCCAAAAAGTATACATTCTCTCTTGTTTGTCCTGTCACTTCTGTCGCATATTTACCGTTTTTATTGATGATGCAGGTACAGAGTCATTGACCTTATCAATACTCGCTTTCCGTCAACCCAGCATGATTATTCGAGATGGACAATCTTGGGCAGCTACAAAACATTAAGATCCAAGTTTCTGTGGGAAGGTGTCACAGTGGAAGTTGATAAAACAGAGGTATAGTTTTGTTTCTGTTTCTAATACTTTCTTGATCGGGCCCAGATTAGATGCAAATTGGGGTGAGACGTCCTTGGCGGTTCTAATGAGAGAGAAGTAAATTATAAAAGCGCAGCAAATGTTTGACAAAGCTGACATCGTCATCAAAAACTATATATAGTTTCACTTTGATGAGACGGCTTACGAAATCGAAATTGAAGCCGACAAGGAACTGATACCAGACATCAAGAGGAAAATGTACGTTTTTGCACACATCAGCAATGGAAAGTTAAAAATATATATAACATTATATTTCCACAGGGTACGAGTGCTGAACGAGATTGGTGTCGAGTTTGGCGAGAGTAAGAGAAACAAGTTTATGAACATGAGGGTTGGACGAATAGACTAGAGTGCACATTGTTTTACATTCCCTTCGAGCACTCATTTTCTCACTTAATCATCAATGTATTCTTGTATTTTTCTGTATACTATCATTGTCATCACAATAGATTGCCATATATATCGCTCAATATTTTAATTTCTTTAATAAAAGAACGCGTGAATCGCGTCCAAAGGGAATTCTCGTTCCTTCGTTCGTTCCAACACCTTAAAACACATTGTAAGAGAATCGTACTTTTATTCTCTGAAGAGGGGATATATCTACTCCAACGATATCGATATCGTCATTATTGGCACCATGATATCCTCTCATCGTCATCATCCCCCTCCTCCTTTGCCCTCTCGGCTCATCTACACTCTCCCGTCTTGCAGTCCGTCTCGCGGCAACATTCCCTCAGAAATACCCCCTTTACAACTCTCACAATCGACTCAATCATTGCTTGATTTTATCAGTCAATCTTCCCAGTATTTTTCGAATAAGTCTGATATCATTCAGAAAGAAGAAAGGCTCTGGGAATTGGAGTATAAGGTAAGACATGCCATCATTTTGCCTTGATCGGCCGGATGATGCCCGTTCGGTTGGATACAGTATACAGCAGCTGGAACATCCTTTCGCCATCCATTTGTGCTATAAATCATTCCTGATAACGTTACCATTATAAATATAACAAACCATTGATTTAGTGTCGACGTCAACAGTGTCAAATTCAAAACCTCACACTTGAGAATGCACAACTTCATACTTCGTGTCAGGCAAACAGAACCACTGATGGGACATCTGCCGATGCTTCGAATCAAGAGACTATAACATATCTGCAATCAAAAGTAGGTTTGATTTTACCTTTAGTAGACTCACATTACTGTCGCAACATATTGCTCGCATGAAATCTCATCCAAAATTCCTTCATACTCGCCCTTGCGGTAGATCGCGCAACTCGAGGCCGAAAACAAATGTCTGAGTGAATTGCTTCTCCAATCTGAAACATCCCTTAACAATAACGGTCTATACATGCTTTCGGATGTGGTGGACTGGTTATCGCAGACTAGGGTTGACGATTCTTCGGAAGCTGCTTCCGGTGGCGTCGCTTTCATCAAAGAAAACATATGCGAAGGGTTCAACTGTATTGCTGACAACGAATTCTTGTCCGATACCATGGAAGTGAAGGATGTAGATCTCACCAGTGACGAATCGGATAATGAAACTTTGTACTCAACATCACCCCATCCAGCTCATTCATATGGGTCATCGTCACCGGCTCCATCATTCAGTTTCTCTGCATCAAATTCACCCTCAGATTCCCTGGAAAAAGAATCATCAGGAATTTATGCATCCTCTTCAGTAATTCAAAAACACCGACCAGCGAAGCGATCCCGAAAGAACTGGTCCAAGGACGAAGATTGTCTACTTGTTTCGGCTATTAGAAGGTACGGTAAATCCGATTGGGACAGTATTTCGAAAGAAGTAGGAAGCAGAAATAAAGTACAATGTAAAAATAGATGGTTATATACGCTGAGTAGGAAAACAGATTTGGTTCGTCAGGCCCTTTTCTTTCAGTTTGTCCAGTCATTCATTCTACAATTTGCTTGTGATACTACTATTACCTGCTTACATGAAATTATTGGCTTATAGACAAAGAACTTTATTGAGACCTCATACGAAGATGAGGAATCCATGCCTCAGATCCCCCATATTGCGAAATCTGACGCAGCTCGAATCAGTAAATCGACACAATCAGCTTCTCAGATGAGATTGAACACCCTTGCAAATGCTATCACCTTCCTTGAAGATCCCCTATCCAAGTCAATTTCAGGTAGACATACTGGTCTTAACGGCCCCTTCTTTGATCCTGTTCATTCAACGCGGCCAAAACGAGGAAGACCTAAGAAAAGTCTTGTTTCCGGAGCGTCCAGTGTGGATACCTCACCAGCGGAATGTTTAATGGAATCGAGTTCGACGTCCATAAGAAACTATACAACAAAACAGCTCAAAGTTACCTCTGATCCACCAAATGTTAATAAGTCAAAGCGACTTCGGGCGTCGTCTGTAGCCGTCGATTCACAATTATTGGATTCGGCAGCTGGTGTTCATCTACAGATGAAACGCGGAAGGCCAAAGCGAAAAGTAGAAAAAGAGTACCCGACGGACTTAACGAAATTGCCAACGTCTACGTCAGAAATGGCTGTATTATCGACCCAGTTGTCTTACACTAACCGGCTGCGACAAACTCGAAACTCGTTGTCTACCGCTCTAGGTAATCAATCTTCCCAGACTCAAGCTTATAACCCAAGAAGAGGACAATGGAGTTCTACAGAGGATGAATTGCTGATTAAAGGAGTGAAAACACATTGCAGAAACTGGACATTAATTGCTAAAGAGATTAAAGGAAGAACAAATGAGCAGGTTAGATTGAGATGGCGGAAATTATGTTTTGTTGTGGTGCGTTATGAGAATTGCTTTTTATCTGGTCATAGCATTCTCTTCTAGTTTCTCATTATACTTGTCATTTCTCAGGTTGAACGAGCGTTGAGACAGCCTAATATTTCTGCTGCAATACTTGATTTAGTCCCCTCGATGTCATCCTTGCTTGAAATGCCAGCGCAGGATGTAAGTCAAATCGCATTAGAAATATTGAGGGGAGACGCAGAAGGTGACAGAGAGGGTGGTGACATTGATTTGATCAAAGAAGAAGAGTCGCACTCGCCTGTCAATATTCAGTGGCAGGGAAATAGCAATTCAGAAGAAGTAGCACGCAATAATGAAGAAACGACGATCGAAATCGATTTGGATATCGATTTTTCGATTCCATTGCAAACTGCCAATGGACTCGACACCGAAATCACTGCGGCCGTTAGTACCGATAAGGATGAAGAATCTCGTCATGAATTCAAAAACCATTCTCAAAAGTCAACCGGTTCGAACTTTACAACAACATCTACATCATCAAGCGAGGGTCCTGTAGGGGACGCATCATACCATGCTTCGCTACTGACATCAAGCCAAGAGCACGATGAAGAAACCGTAGTATTAACAGAACATTCTGAGTATGCGTTCATTCCAGCTACGAATCATGTCGATGATGCGATGGAGAGCGGAAGTGAGATCGAATTTGCATTCCCCGTTGTCACTACTTGTGAACAAACCTCCGGCTCGACTTTCCCACAAGAGCTTTCTTTCACGAACCTGGACAATTTAGCGATTTATCGCAAGGGCAATTCTCTAACAAAGGCTTCATCACTACCCATTGCGACTCTGACTCCTTCCCCACAAGAGTTGGGCACTCCTTTATCGTCTACCTCTACCGTTCCTCCCGTAATCTGTGCAGACGAGATATCAGCATCGCCCGAATCGACATGGATGTCTAAGCCCTGGACTGCACAAGAAGATTGGCGATTGATTCATGGAGTATATAATTATGGACTTGATTGGATGAATGTTAGCAGATGCGTCGAAGGTAGAAAAGTTGACGAATGTTTGCGACGATGGATTACTTACTTGGCCGACAAAGTGGTAAGTTATTTCAAGCTGTATCTATGGTTCTAATTTTGCTCAGGTGGAAGATTTTACATTGCCTTCTCCATTCTTTGTCGTCTTGGTCGAAGAAACCATCTCAATGTCATCATCGGAAATGCTAACGTCAGTACTTTTAATTAGATCGCCATGGACGAATCTTGCAGCAATTCTCCGTCCTATACACCGATATCACCGAGCCTCCCACTTCATGAAAAATCATTTATTGCCTCAAACGTGTTGCGATCCAAGACTTGGAACGAATTGCAGACTCTTGAAATGAACGAAAAGATCTTTGGGATATCAGCCGATGCTATCGAAAACTATCAGAAACATTTGCAGACGCAGCAAGATTTATTCCAGAGATGTGATAAAGAAACGACAGTGTCTTTTCCCTTTGGGCCAGAACAACGTCATTCTGAACAACAAGAGACTGCTTCGCGTAAGAGAAGTTATACGGACATGAGACCTTCGCCCTCTCGATCAAATATTAGGATCAACTGTGACATTGCTCGTTCTCAATATGATTCCCCCTCGTCAGCTCAAGATAAAGATTTGCGCAACGCTGTTGAAAAAGTAGTCCTAACTCAAAGCCAGTATCATGGCCAAGGGGATTACAATAATGAACATGCGATGAAAAAGAGATTGGTTGATTTGAGGAAAGCAGGACCTGGGTGCTAGATCTTCGCGGACCGATGCTTGGCGATAAACTCAGGTGTCTTGCCGTACTGATGAGAGTCTTTGTGTTATTTTAATTTATTTTTTATTCTTTCTTAAAATGGGTACATATTGATTGTTTGATTTAAATTAATTTCACCGTCGTATTGGTAATCGTACGTAGATGAGGAGTATCTAGATACCTTTGCTCGCCATAAATAACCTTCATTCTAAACTTGGGCGATAGAATCAAATTAGTACTTCTATTTTAATTAATTTCTGAAATCTAATATCTTGTTCTAATCAAATGGAACAGAGAATGTATATAATCCGAAGTTTAAACGACTTGCAGTTGTGTCCTGAAGTGGAATAGTGTAATGCATAACATATAGTTTGATAGGGATTGTATTTACTGTTTCATAGAAGCATTGTCTATGTGCAATGACCATCATGGTTTAATATTAGGTTATTGAGGGTATTAAACAACTTATATTCTGCATTTGTGATTCCAGATTCCATTTCAACATAAAGGCTTCGTTCCAAATTTAAACGAAATCAGGAAGATTGCAAAATCTGATGAATAACTTAATACAGCAGCAACATCGCTGAAAATTATAATTTTGATATATCATTCCGAAATTCGGAATCAAGAAGTCCCGCGTTGCGTTTCGCTTTTCGTTCTTCCTCAAATTCCCGAGAACATTATTGTCGACTTTTTCGAATCAAGCCATCAGAAGAATTGCCGCAGTACAACTGTTAATTGATATCGTAGTAATAACACTTGTAGAATTATAGTCGTTTGTCAACAGAATGTCGTCCTTTCATGATGCTAATTTCCCTGTAGACGATGCTGGAAGAGTGTAAGGATTTCTGTTATTTCTTCGAAGTTTGATCAAGTCGTTTTTAGAATTGTTATTTCAAAGTCTTGAATTTGCCTAATTATGTTTCGAATACTTTATCTATTAGATACCATGTCGGAATCAAGAAGGGAGAACTCACGAATAGAATTATAACCGTAATAACGATTTCTTGATTTTTTTTACCATTGCCCGCCATCTTTTTACTTTCTAACTCTTGCATTTTGTGTTTGTTTATTTGAAATGTGCTTTTTCATTCCTGTCTATTCTGCTTATATTGCCGATTATTAAATCCATTCGACCCCTCTTTTCATACATTCCTAACGACCCGGACCTCTTGATAACATCTCTTATGTATTATGCATCAATTTAGGTTGGAGACTGGCATAGAGCGCTGTTGGTGGCGTCCTTCTTAGACCATGGACATGAAATTGACCTTGCAAATCCGAGTATGAATTACCGATCTAGCAACATATTTATAAGAACGTCAAAAAGAGGATTCACTACTATCACGGGCCGATATAAAGGTGTCCCTGTAAGTATTGTGGCCATTGGAATGGTAAGTTGTAATCAACAGTCTGGTTTCCAATTTACTATCTTGGAGTACTCAATTTGGTTTTTTTGTGTGATTTCTGCAGGGCCCTTCAATGATGGATTTTTTCATCCGAGAAATCAGGGCGGTTGTGGACGGTCCACTCGTTATCATACGTTTCGGAACCTGCGGAAGTATTCGAAAGGATGCAGTTGCCGGTGACTTAATCGTAGCTGAAGAGTCCTGTATATGCCGGCGAAATTATGATTTTGAATTGACTGAGGAGGGTACGAATGAACTGAATGTGAATGAAAGGGCTTTTGAATTGATGATGCAGGAAGGGAAAGGTCCTTATCATATTTCCAAGCCCGTTAAGGCAGATTCTGAATTAACTGAATTGGTATGTTCTCTGCAATGCGACTTTTTCTTCCTCCGCGGCTGGCGACACCTTGTTCTTGCCTGTGGGCTGTTTCCCGTCGTGTAATGAAACTCACACCTCTTTGTCAGCTCAAATCCAATCTTAGGGAATATGTCCCCAATACCAATGTCTGCGGTGGTCTCGACGTCACCACGGACTCCTTTTACTGTTCGCAAGCTCGACAGACAACCTACTTCGTGGACAACAACAAACACTTACTGAACTACATCATCAAATATAATCCTACCGCCTCATTCTTTGAAATGGAAACATACTTGTTACTCTATCTGTCTAAAATCTCGAAGAATCTAGTCATTGAGCCTGCCTTGCGAGTTGTGAACGACTCCTTGTCCAGCACATCCGCTGCATTAGAGGAACCAAAGAATGAAGTCGTGAAGAGTATAAGATCTACCGCGGTGGCGATGGCATTGAACAACCGTTTCGATAACTCCTGGATCGGGACGGAACAATTTAAACAGTTAGAAAGTAACACTGGAAAGGCAGTATTGGAAACTATTATTAAAGCTGACTTGCCTTCTCATGTAATTATCCTCTGTTTTTCGTTTGCTTATTTCGAACCTTGATCAACTAAAGTCTCTTTTTGTTGTGCAGCTTCTTCACCCAGAAAAGGACAGTGTTTGGGAACGTCATGCGAACTAAAATTAATAATTGTAACAATTTGGTTATTGTAACCACATTGATTAATACACTTTTTCAGACATATGTTTAAGTAGGATGCGTAAAATTGGCACAGAATAGGAGGTTTTAGAACTCCGCCCTGGAGGTGATTAGCGTACAATTATTTAATCACGTATATAAGTAATTTTACATCAGCGCACTTAAGTCTCCGTGGCGGATCAGTAGTCTGCGTGTGCGACCTGTATGGGCCCTTTGCTTGCGGCCGGAGTCCCTGGGCGACGCATTCCGAGTTCGAAGCTCGGACACGGATTAAATAAATAGCAAGATTAAAATCTCCTCAAAGAGGTTTCTTCTCTTGCTGTTTATTTCCTGGCCTTCGGGTCTTTCCTTTTTTTACTTTTGAGTCATACTGTAATTCCATTTTGTGCTTTCGAAGATAGAATGGGTGGCCATGCTCAAGTAGCTGTTATGATATTTTATTTAGGTTAACAATATTAGCTAGCGTCTTCGAGATCGGGTTACAGTTATACTCAATATTCACAATATCCCAACAACTTTTGACCCTTCCGATCTCACAAAGCTCAGATATAACGAGACACCTGTTAAGCTTTCATCATTTTCATCTTTCCACCTAAACCGCCTTTTTTCTTTTTTAAACTCTTTTTGTATTCTTTTTCTTCTAATTTTCGTTGCTGCTCTTTCGTCAAGTTGGAAAAGTCCTCCTTCTTCTTTGTCGCCGGTTGCTAAAGTCATCATAAAAAAGAATCAATCACAAATAATATGAAGGCAAGTCACGGACGGACAGAGAAGGGAATGAATACCTCTTTATCTTTCTCGAGTTCTTTCTTCGCCTTGTTCCATACTTCCTCTCTTCTTTGTTTACATTTAGTCTTTGTCACAGCGGTCAAATTGACTTCAGTCCTTAGGTAGTCAACCCACCAAAACACTCCTTCCACGACGGTGTTGAATTTCTCTAAATCGGCAGACTTCATTTCTGGATTTGGTAACCGCAAAGTCACTTGTAATCTCAAATCTTGATTTTTGGCCGCATCGAGTTCTTCTAACGAATAGGGTTCGTACATGGGTTGGTCGGTTAGAATGAAAGATTCGATCATTGGATAGGCAAAATCAAGTGTCGAAATGAAGAGAGGGTGTAGAAGAGATTCAAGGTCGCCCGACTCAGTCAGTAGGGAATATTGAGGAGGTAATTTCGACGTAGAAATAGGGCGTGTGAAGTTTTTCTGTAATATCAATGAGGTTATATAAAGACAGAAAAACCAACAGGAATACATCTAAAGAGAAAAATGCCTTACCAAGTCCCAACGATCATTCCTCAAGTTCTTTTCTAACTTCGTGAGAGCAACACTCCAAATGAACTTTTCGAAGTTGCCCTTTTCAACCCCAGCTTGGGATTTATTGCCGAGATTTATATTTAAAAGAACGCGGTCATAATCCTTATTCAAAAAGTTCATTACTGTGGAAACCAAATCTTGACGATTCAGAAGCTAGACAATACAATTACTGTGAATAAACCAGAATAGACCGTGAATATCATTCGATAAAGCTGGTACATACTTCGAGCTTAGCATACAGACTATCTACACCCGCTCGTCCACTTGCGTACAGCAAGTATTCGGAATTTGATTCTTTGACTAGAGTGTCACGGGAGGGTGCGTCGGTAGTAGATTCAGTCGATGGTGCGGCGGCTCCAATATGAGCGAATTGCGAAGCCCAGGTTGAAAAGGTTTTCTCCGTCCTGCATTTCGAGTGGGAAGATTCCGATTAACAAATTACATCAATTCATCACAACATACGCTCAACCGGAAACAAGTTGAAACAGAAAGAGCCGTCGCACGTACCATTGTTTTGCGATAGCTTGGTTCTTTGAGTTTCCGATTAAATAATTAACAATATATGCAAGCACCACAGTGACAGCCAGAATTTCAAAGTGGAAGTCTTCCAAAGTATACGGTTCAGCTAAGATGTGGGTGGAGGAATCATATCATTTTAGAAGAATGAAAATAGTGGTCAATTCCAGCCGCGAAAAGACGATGAGAACTGAAAATGAGATATCACAAAATCACACGAAATTCACTCTGGCATTCCAGATAAGATGTACCTGTTAAATTTGGCAACAAAATTACTTACGTTGACCGCCGGATGCTGTTTTTACGAAAGTTTCGCTGTTAGCGTTAGGTGAGTGCGGGGCCCCAACTATTTCGTCGTCGTCATCGTCAGCGGCCCGATTTGCAAGTATAATTGCTGGCAGAGCAAGCGCATAGAATGCGATATGAATTCCTTTCTTATAGAATGACTTCATTTTGATCTAGTAAATTTTTAATGTCGACGATGGGAACTTTAATCTTTCGTCCGGCCTTTGCGGCCGTTACCCTCCCACGTGATTGCTCATTATGGATAAGTAAAACTGCCAATAAGTAAAATAAAATCAAGTTTCGTTCATATAAAATATATAGCGTTAATGTGTATGTGATAGATCTTCTGTTTGCTCAGCAAAGGCCAAAAATCTTGCAGGTTCCGATTTTTGCGTCCAATGCAGAGCCTTTGTCGTATCTGTCATTAAATCTTTTTCAATTGATTTCTTTCAAATCAAATTACATTAACCGGCGCAATAGCATCCAATAACTACTCAAACGCAACTGTGCCTCCTGCTGCCTCTAATTGCTTCTTCATCTTCTCTGCATCTTCCCTAGGCACATTCTCCTTGATCACCTTTGGCGCACCTTCCACAAATTTCTTGGCTTCCACCAAATTCATTCCGCTAATCAAAGCCTTGATCTCTCTAATGACTTTGGCTTTAGAAGCAGTGTCAAATTTTTCGAGTTTAACTGTAACCATGGCCTTCTCTTTTGGTTTTTCTTCTTCTTTTGGTTTCTCTGCGGCAGCTGCAGGAGCAGCACCACCAGCTGGTATAGAGAATGTGGGAGTAGTGATTTTTAGACGAGTCTGAAAAGGAAAAGCAACGAGAAGTCAACGACTGAAAATCGGCAGTACTTGATCCAATAAAGAAATTTCTCTTGTCGTATATGCACCAGCATTTTCAGCATCAACCGTCCTGGGCATTTCACCTAATCACGCACATTTGCGCCGTCCGACAAGTAAAGTACAAACCTTCAGCAATTCAACCAAATCCGCCGTTTCCATCAATGTCAGTTTTGAAATATCATTTACTATATTTTCCAGCTTAGGATTCGAGGCTGGGCTTGGCTTGGTATCATTGGCGGAGGGTGTTGGTGCAGGTTTGGATGGTGTAGGTGTCGCAGTAGCGTATGTTCGTTGCAATTGATATGAGTATGGACTGCTTATTTTTCAAAAAGGGAGATTCAAACATGATGAGTTACTATCACTAACTTAATCGATATCCGCTTGAATGAATTCCGCAATTTTATCATTTGATAACGATTGCATCATAACCAGCGAAATAGCGTTTAACAAAAAGAAATAAGGTTTCCTACGTTCTAACTCGAATGTGACGAAGCGCAATGAATCGATTCTGGTAAAGTTCAACATTAAAGAACCGTCAATATAATTACTGATATAACTACAGAAATATCAAAAGCTACAAACCATTTTTGATCTCTTTGTATGAAAATTGTGGTCATCATGTAGCCATACTAAGACATCACAATATTTTCGGTGTTCACGTGATTTAGTTGCCATGGTGATTACTTAATAGTCTATCTCGTCATCTTTAATTAATAATAACCAAAATAGGATTATGGAGGAATAATTAAAATTATTTGCTTGTTTATTTTCTAGCATCCAATCGGTCCTAATCTAATAATGCCGTAACATCAAATGGCAATCATAGCTACATGATTTACCAATTAACGTGATGAACCATACAGTTCTGCGAGAAGTCGGATAATAGAATGCGCAAAAAAGGCATCAAATTGTCAATGAGCTCATATTGGGACTTCCATGTTGAAATTTGGCCACCGGCCTCATCATGTCATGCTCTTTTGCCATGTAGTAACCATCTCTTGTGAAACTAAAATTGAAAACAGAATCGGTAAAATAATAATCAACCTGAAAATTGATAATATTTCTTTTGATAATGTCGGTTTGTGCAACTTTCACGGGCTTGCATCTCGATCTTGAAGAAAATTGCGAGGCTTTGCATGTCGCGACGCCAAAGTTTTTGTGCTTGGTTTGGAGGCTACGCGAATAAAGCCGCCGAATGCCACTGATGGATAAAATTTATATAAAGAGAATCTAGGCATGCCTGCATTATCTCAAAAAGACAAAAAACCTTTCCTCTACCCTAATTCTGATAAAGATAATACCCCTATAAAATATTAAAGCATCTAAAAATGAATTTCGCTCAGCTCCCTCAATTCATTGTCGTCATTCTATTCGCTCTCATTTCAATTTCCAATTCGATCCCAACCGCTACAATCAATGAAGTTACAGTAAGATATTTTCTTTGTCGTTTTGCTCTAATTCCGGGAGTTTTATAATGATCTAACCAGCCACTTCTTATTAATAGAAAGCAAACTTGGGTAATGTAATTGAATCTGGTGTCAACGAAATTGTAGGAAACTCCACACAAATAGTACCGAACCCCGGGGGTATCATTGTCAGGTAACTAAATATTTCTGAAAGCCGAAATCTCCTTCAAAAACTCAACCGCTATTTTAACTCTTTATCCCATTAGTGTCGGTAACATGGTTAACGGTATCCTCGGATCAATTTTTGGACCAATTCCACAACAACCACCACAGCCTGGACAACCTCAGCAACCAATTCCACCTCAACAGCCAGCTCCTGCTCCAGTTCCTGCTCCCGCACAAGTTACCCCAATTTAATTCACGATCGCATGGGATGGAATCAATTTGTTTTAATGGTTTTATTCGTTCAGATTTTCTACTCTTAATTTTAGTCGTTTTAGTCGTTCAATTGTGGGTTGGTGAAAGCAATAATTCAATTAATTTCAAATATATGTTGGGTAGCGATGTAACTGTGAACTATGACGGCTAGGCACGTTTGATGGAGTTGAGCTAATAACCAGGAAATAAAGTACATGGCGCGGGATTCGTCAGCATAAACATCTGAATTTTGACCAAAGATTCACACAATTTGAAGCCAATCAAAAAAAATACAACCATCAATTATCAATGGCTACGCAATCCAGCCTGATGGGCTTGATCACTCGGATCAATTAATGTGCCCACTCTAAATCGGACCTGCGGATAACCGGGCTTTGTGTCGCGTCAACCACACTCAACCACCCGAAGGGACTGGACGCCCGTCAAATATCTGTTTAAAATCCGGAACAACCAAATGTAATTCAAATTTCAGAAAGATATATTCCAGAATACTAAGAATAGAATATCAATTCAGGTTTCATACAGATCTGATAATACATGTCTTCGTTCGGTATCACACTGATATCGCTACAGAAGTACAAGATGGCCACCATAAAAGCACACATATGATTACAGTAGTTCTGCATCTTCAAGGAACCGATATTCAAACCTGTTCGAGTCACAGTATAAAAAGCGTGGGTCAGAGAATTGCTCTCAGAAAGTGAGACAAATTTGGAAAGAAAGTGAAATAAAAGCAAACCTGAACTCAGTCTTCTTCCTCTGACACCATGCTCCTTCATAGTCAAAATAAATATATGTTCCTTGTTCGTACTCCTCCGTGATAACTTTCGGTTCCTCATGTCGTTGAAACCATGTCAGATACTTCTTGTGAAACCTCCAACTCTGTCGCTTCAGCTCCCTCGCTGCAAGATACTGCTGATACGATCCCTGCTGGTAATAGAATATGAAGAATAGAGTATCAAGGTCGAATTTCTCGTACAAGGTAGGTGTGGCGAATAATGATGGCGGGGTGGAAGGGTAGTACGGAGGGACAAGAACCGGATTGGAAGGTGTATATGACTTCGGTCTATGATTTGAAATATGTTACATTCAGAAATTACATGAACGCAGTTTGATATGGGTTCTGAATGTGGATTTGCGACATACCGTTCAGCATCTGCATTGTCGGGGGCACAATGTAAACTAGTATCCAACATCTGTAGTATGTGCAAGCCATCCTCCGGAGCTCCATTTCCGAAGGCTAAGAAAAGAATAGTTGATGAGCATCAAATTAGTACCGTAATTAAATAGCTAAGTTGTAATACAAACCTCGGTCACGGGCACCTTCAAACGCCTTCACCAAATCAGCCAGCGAACTTGGCAGCCTTCCTTCTGAGCTAAATTCACCTTCCTGTCCTTGCGTCTGTTGTCCTTGAATTTGGGGTGTAGATGGAGCTTTATTTAGAGCAGATATATCTGATGGTTGAGTCGGTGTTTGTAGGAGAGGTGATTTGTCGGATGTAGGCAGTTGAGATTGTTGAGATTGGGATTGAGTAGACGCAGGCTCTGCTTCTTCTTTTGGTTTCGCCTGTCAGTTGAAAAAGAGAAGAAAGATTTCGGTCAAAACTATAATCTATGAAAACCCATCTAATTGGGAGCGTAGAGGCGCAAAATACCGATTCAGCAGTTTTTCCTTTTGTCACTCCTTTTACTTTGAGGTTACTTTGTGACCCTTGCTCTGCCGCTGGAGGTGCTTCCGTCGGTATCCTCGAAGATTCATCGAGCGCTTTGGGCGCTACACTAGGTTTGACTTGTTTCGCCGGTGTGGACGGTGTCTCCGACGGTAGCGGCGGCTGTTTATTGGCACCTGAAAGTTTTAAACAAATACATGGGTTATACAACGTATAACAATGCGTTAGTTGTGCACTCAATGAAAAAGAATGAGAAAGAGAAAATAATCAAATTAACCTTTCTTTTTCTCATCCAATGCGGCAGCTGCGGCTGCAGCGGTCGCGTATTTTATCGTCACTCCAGGTGTATTTATTGTACTTATCGGTTCTGAAGGGGCTTGTGATGGGGTCGAGGGTATGGTTGCGCGGGCCGGTGGTTTCTGTGGGGTTGCCGGCGGAAGCGCCGATGGTTTGACTGCGATGGTAAGGAAGGTTGTTAAGATATGATCAAGTCGTAACGACGAGATATAATAATGATTAACCTTTGATGGGACTTCCGTTCTTCTCCTTTGCGCCTCTAGTTGGAGCAGGAGAAGCTGGTATGACTTCCTCGTTTTCTTTCTCCTCCTTCTTTTCGTCTTTTGTGACGCGATCTTTCGTAGTTTCCTTCTTCTTTTCTTTCTCTTCATCTTTCTTAGGCTGCAAAAGTTTACACGAAAAAAAGTAGTTGTTATAATCAGATTACTAACAATATCGCGCGAGTGCAAATTTGCATTACCGTCGCCGGAGGCACTAAAGTTAGAAAGTGTGTAGATTAGACAAAGTTCCACGTTGTGAGAAAGTACGCAACAAGACATACTGTCTTCCTCCACATGATCACCCATTCCGAAAATATTTTCGGCATCTTCTTCTACACCTAATTCTTCGTAAATCAGTAAATGCGAATCTTCATATGGATCGTCTTCGTACGTGTCAAGATAGTACTGCAGATTATCTTTCAGGCCTTCCACCTATTCAAAATACAGGAACAACAATCCATTATTTCTCATGTCAAGACCCAGAGAGCAAGACATTCTGATCTCTACCTGTTCAGTATCTAACATTCCATTCTCCAACATTCTCAGCACAATTTCCATTTTGGTTAGATGTGTTTTGTGATTCTCGATACATTTGTTCAATGTCGCCGTCTGCTCGTTATCCTGCTTTGCTGCCCGTCTATTTTTCTTACCACCGGCATTCATTTGCTCTATCTGCGCTTCCATTCCGTCTATCTGGGTTTGGATGGTATCGATGGTGGTATTAATCCAGTCCGTCACACGTCGTTTCTTTTCTTCCGCCGGGTCGAGTTTGGCCGCTTGTCCTAAACCTTCTTTGGAGAATGCTTTCGTCTTTAGTTCTTTCTCGATTGCTTTGAAACGTTCCATTTGCTATAATCAGCGGCAGCAATATGAGTGGACGCAAGAGGAGTGGGGCGATAAACAGAAAGGCAAGTCGAATGTGATGTCAGTAGGAAGGAGATAAAGATGTTAGTTCACAACACAATATATCAGAGTAATTGCTTGACAGCATCGATAACAATCATGTATAAAATAAAGACGTTAAAACCCCGCCAAAGTACAAGACTGAAGTGAACGCCTGCAAGTAAAAATCAAGAGTATCTTCGTAGGAAAATAATTCACAATGTCGGCAAGACCATAGTCTTTTTAGGAATACCAATTCATCGTAATAATCACAGATGTAAAGTGTCGAATAACTGTTTTGATAATTCAAACCCGTTGTCGAAAGTGTGCAAGAATCAACCTACCGTTTCTATCAGCTTCCTATTATCAATCAGTGTCTGCTTATCTTTTATACTATCGTTTCCCATCCACGTTTTTATTTGATCTCTATGCCTCTGAAGTTTCTTAATCTCCTTTTTAAGATCCTGTTCATATTTATCTCGCTGGGCTGGATTATTCGTTCCTCGTAGCTTTTCAAGTATTTCTTCGAATTCCTGGACACCTTCTGTAATCTTTTTCAGTGTCCGGTCAATTTCCACTATTTCCCGGGTTTATAAATAGTCATACACAATCACATTGAATATTCGTTTTCAAAATAGTATACGGCAGAGTTGAAGTATATGTCGGATTATGTGGCGACAAGGTACGAGAGCCCGAGCAAAATGAATTCAACAAGACGAAAGGAAAACGTTAGAATCGTGATCATGGTCATATACCAATGTAGAAACGACTGATTGCCATACTCTGCAGCTTCCGGTTCGCCATGGTTGTGTTTTTAAACTTTTATATCTTTTCTTTGTGTATTTTCTCCACTTTGTTGTTGATGATGAAGGCCTCGTTTGTTTTGGCTTGAAGTAGGCCACGTGATAGTCACGCTACTTATGCACATATTACACGTGACTTTATGATTACCAGCTCGACGGTCAGCCTTTATTTCTCACTATGGATTCCACGAAAGTATTTTTGTCTCAATTGCAAAAACACAAATCTAAACTGCAACATGACATGTCTCAAACTGAAATACAACGCTATCAAAATAAAAACAACCATGATTGACATAATGATAGCAATAGTGGCCGTCCTATGGGTCATGTCTACGAATTGTTCAGAGTAAAACAGCAGTCCCAACAATAATATTAAAGATGAGCTAAGAAGAGATAAGATTTCTAATGTGTTGTGGCAATCGTGAATGTATGGTGTATACTTCAAATGAAGTTGGAATGTCACCAATAGTATAATCAAGGATGATATTAATTGTAGCGCGACGTATCTGTAGCATGCCAACAAAAGTCAGTGATGAATTAGGTTTGAGGTAAATGCTTGACAAATTCAAATCTATGACATACCTTGTAAAGAACATGCTGCAAGCAACGAGAGACAATTTCTGTAGAATTTGAATGATAATAAAATACTGATGTTCCTTTTTGAAACTCCTGTCTTGGTCGATAAGAGAAATGGCAGCATTTCTATACTTGGACCATTTCTCGCCTTGCCATCTCTTTTGATGGATCAATAAAAAAATAATGCAAGAATAAAGAGGAATACCAATAACATATACACTGATAATTAGCCGGATGGCAGATAGAATGAAAGGGTTAGCATATACTGCGAGGCGTTTCATCTTGATCACAAATTAACATACATTACGGCCGCAACTCCGATCCCGAGGTCTGCTATCCACCATTCGTCAAAACAAGTTAAGGAAGTATCGGCGTCTACAACGAATTAAGAATTATAAGTTTTCGTGCCAGTAATTTAATCGTAACTGAACCGTACCTAAATAATATACCCCGTCGCTCTCTTTTGTGCAATCAAACAACCTGAAAAACAATAAAGTTAGGAGATAACTGAAATAATTAAAAAAAACCGATTCAATGTGAAACATACGCAAGGGAATATGAAGTAACAGTCATATAAATAAGCGGCATGAGGACATTAAATGTTTTAAACACATCCAAAATAGCGTTCTTAGACAACCTGAATTTCCATTGAGGCCTTTTCAAGTTTCCCTTCTTGCCATTGCGACGGGTAGCGCGGTAGTGCGTCAGCCGTTTAGTTACATATTGGGCTAATGAATTGAGAAATTTTAAAACTATTACGAGTGCTAATAAAACAATCGGTAGCAACAACGCAAATTTCAGTTTGCTACTAAAGTTGATCTTTCCATCGACAAAGAAACATTCGAGAGCGAAAAATTCAATGTTGAGTATAGCAAGGGAAACCATTTGCCAAACAGTTTGCAATTCCGTGGGCCACTTCAAATCTACAAGACGCAATAGTGCAACGATTTGAAAGAAATTGAGGGTAATGGTCGCAATACCGAAGCTACTCTCAAAGAATAGAATTTCTCGTTAATCCTTATGACTTGGTGACCATCGATCTCGATGACGAAACTTGAGTACGTTACCCTGGACCTGTGCTAGTTCTTGCAAGGACATACAATAAAATGGACGCAACTAGCACCCCCACGACTGCCATGAGTACACAAGATGGCGGAAACTGATAGCACGGCACACATTCTTTGTTCCTTCGGAAATAATTTCGTTCGCATTCTCCACAGCGGACACCAGTATACTCCTTCGAACAAATTTGATTGGGATTACCCGGACACGCAGAGGCCTATAGATCAGCCTAAACGGTAAGTATGAATCATTTTCAAAACTCATTAATTAGCAATACAGACCGGAAAGCAAGGCAAATAGATATTTTGGTCCTGGACTCTCCAGAATCCTATACTTGCATGTGGTGTAAATTGGCCGTCCGCGCTAGTACGCAACTCGTTAGGCGATTCATCTTGACTCCATGGATTAATAAACAAATTTACCTGCATTCCGCACCCTGAAAGCAACGAGAGCAGATTCGGCCGGTGTTGTTGCTGAAGGTGTTCAAGAAATATGGCACCTTGCAATTGACAACCAAATTGATGTAACAAGGATCAGAGACTGCACTGTAATTATCCATTGCGACAAAACTGAAGTTTGCATAAGGTGAACTAATTATGATTGGAATTCATTAGCTCCGAAGATGCTCGTAGTCGCAACGAAGAAATGCAAATATTTACCTTCCGCCCATATCGTTATCCGAAAAGTAAAGCTTATTAAATGTTAATGTATCACCATTAGATATGGGCCTTAATTGGTTGTCATGTAACAGTCCTCGCTTCGGAGCATCGACGATTATGTAGGTAATACTTTGTGGAAATAGTGAAATGAATTGTTGTGAAGAAAGGAAGATGAAAACAACATCTAACGTACGCATCATTGTTCGGATCAAATGCAGTGAGTGATATATTTGCGTAATCGAATATACCAGTGGTCAATGAATCCGGTAACTGAATATATGGAGGGCAATCAATTCTCGGCGCCTTGTTAATGGAGTCCACATTGACAACCACAGTAGAAATACTAGAGTTGTATTCTAAATCTAGGGTGAATACAGATAATTAGTTTAACACTTTTGTATACGTTACGCTATGTTGAAGAGATTGATATACCAGCGCATTGGAAATCAAATGAAACGGTTCCAAAGAATCCATCTGCTGGTTTTATCCAAATCCTGGAATCTGTGATAACGGTGGTTAAATTAATCGTCAATGGTTCCGACCCATCATTCGAAAAGAAATCGACGTATTGATATAGTTGAATGGTGTTATTTTCAGGTAGCCTTGTTATTTTAAAAGTAATATCGGTGATTGCGGAATCGATATCTGTGCAGGTTAGCGTGACTTGAACAGAATCTCTTTCCGTCGTTGATACGGTACTGTTTCCAGATGCAGGAGGGTCATTGACTGGAGATATTAAGATACTCTGAGTCTTCACAGTAGACTGCAGATATCCGTCGTCGACGAAGTAATCAAAAGTCACTCGAACAGAGCTTATGTTTGGCGGTGGAACATACTGAACTCGCTTGTAAGGTCTGGGAATAGTAAATGGTATATTCCTTGGGGTAATCTGAATTATAGGTGTTGCATTAGGAAAAAATAAATTACCGAACTTTGGTAAGGATGTGATTGTGACCGCAAGGTTCTCCCAAGGTGTGTCGATATCGTCGGCCTTTAAATTTTGAGAGTACGGCGAATCTTCCAGTACAGTCCATTCGGTAAGAAGAGCAACGAAGGGTGCATCATTGACGGCCTCTACTTTTATTCTGATCGCCTGAATAATAGAGACTACTCATGAGGAGATGGGAGTGTTAAGATCAACATGGGAACAGAAGAACAATTTAGTCCAACAAGGTATCGACATACGTACATGCATTTTGTGCGTCCATGGCTGTAGATACATGCAGCAAAATTAAACAGTAAATTAACGGCCCGTTCCATAGATATAATGGTCAATGCACCGACGTACCAAACACTGTGAGTATATCTGTTCCAAACCAGTCTTTTTTGGGACTGTATCGTATTCTCCTTTGTGCATCTACAATTGCGACACCCATCACACGATTCGCAGGCTGCGCAATAATAGATCCAATGTTGTTTGCGGCAGTTTCATTGAATTGCCACACCGAATTCCCATTCCGGGAGGTGTCAAGAATGAATACAGACGTATTATCGTTGAGGTCCGGGTCAGATACATTCAAACAGATTGTGATATGCCCCGAATCTTCCGGCATCGATATATTTTGGGGCAATATAAGTGGTGGTATATTTTGTATTCCAGTTGTAAAGTTAATATTTTCTTGAGAGGTTTCATTCGACCGCGTTACTTGCACCGCGAAAATAGTGTCGTTGGGAAGTCCTTGGTTCAGAGTACTTCAACGGATAGACAAAGTGTCAATAATTGAACTATAATTTAATATTACTGTGGTACGCAGAATTATAATTGCCAACTCACCAATTTATGTACTGTATATTGGTAAAAGATGTAATTGATGGCGCAGACTGGCATCCTTGATATGTTGAGTTATCAGGCAGAGAACGGAGATTGACAGAGATACCACTACTCAAATTTTCAAGGTTTCTCCCTTCAATTATCAAAGTGATATTTGTGCTATTGATGTATTGAACACTTTTTGGGTATGTCGCGAATACATTTGGAGCAAGCGGTTCTCCCTGGGGTAGAAGAAAAGCCGCCAGCATGTAGTATATAACGAGGAAATTGGGAAAGTGCAACAACTGCATTGCGCAAGATAAAAAGTGTAACACGCAACGATAATTTATATTTTTTTAAATAACATTCAGTCCGCATTTTTAATTCCCGTTTTCAATCCATGCTAAAAGACCCAACCCCTGGATCAAAAGAATGCCTCAAATGGGCCAATTACCAAGAAATTTTTACAGACATTTATCCGAGGAATTTGTTTGCATAGAATTTTCAGACTATTATATTTACGGATTCTCTTGGTTAAATCTTTTCTATTTCATGTTATCTCTAATCTTCTACTTATATAATATTAGAATTAAGCTTGGTCATAAAACTTTTTCCATGTGATTTGCACGTGACTAGCATTTCCCGTTGTTCCTGTTCCTTCATTTTTTCTCTTTTCCGAAATTATATCATGGATACAGATTAAAGCGCACAATGACGGTGATTCAACAAGAAGATAAACAACAGCAGCGACAGCAACGGCAGCAAGAACATTTGCAGGAAGAGACAGGGATAATTGGGGCCAACAGCAGCGACTTTGATGCTCCGGCTTCGGCATCGTTTGCATTTCCTTTGCATTCCTCAGACATTGCTGCGATTTTCAGCCAACAACAACAATTGCAGCAGCTATCTCTTGCACAACAACAGCCGAACACATCACAGTATTCCTTTCCCGCTTATCCTTTTCCGTTCGCTTTCCCTGTTCCCTCATTCCAAGCTCATCCTCAGCCATTGTCGACTGAGAATCAGAGTCCGACACAGCAGCCAAATCAACCGTTTCCCCCTGCGTTCTTGAACCAACAATCTATCCCCGTAGAATCTCAAAATTTCTTTTTCCAGTTTCCTCCCTTGCAATATCTATCTTCCCTGCAGCAACAGATACAGTCTGCGCAACTCTCCAATGCACCAGTGCCGAATCTCAATGTTGAAGCCAATGGTGACTTAAATCACCATCATAACGCTGAAAACAATGATACCCAACAGACTAGCCCTCTTGAACTTAATGATGATGGAACAGGTATGCTTTGTCAATGGTGACATTCTGATTAGAGTGACTGGCTGACACGATTTCAATAGCAAAATGTCGTTGGTTCACCTGTCGTGCTACTTTCACCGACCCTGCTGAACTCATTCCTCATCTCGCTACTGCACATATTCCCGCAAATAGAAATCCGCAATCTGTGTGTAAATGGGGTGGCACTTCTTGTGACGTATCGACGGAAACGCACGAGTTCAATAGTACCGATGAACTTGTCGATCACTTGTGCCAAACTCACATCAAGGGAATCATTGTGGAGTACCATGCTAAGAAAAGGAAACGATCGGACGCTGGTTTAAGTGAAAGCGAAAGCGAAGACACAGATGCAAAGAGAGTTCACGGTTCTTGCAGCGAAAACGGAGAAGCAACAGTGGGCAGTAGCACTGCTAGCCAAATCTCTCAGCTCACCGACTCCGAGAGTATTTCTGATAACCATGCAATTTCTTCCGAATCTGGCCACAACACACTTCAAAATGACCAGAAGTTTGACTTGAACCAGAAGTTAAATTCGTCATCGCTCTACTCCTCGCTAAACACGGCTTCAAACGATGCTGCAACCATATCCGGTTTTTCAGTACTACCAGAATCTAACTCACAGACTTTCTTCCCGATGTCATCTTCTACTCCTTCATCCCCGTCATCGCCTAATCTTCACATATGTCTTTGGTCCTCCTGCGCGCAATCTTTTGCCTCTTTTTCCGAACTCACTATCCACATCTCTGAAGCCCATGTACAGTGCAATAAACCATCATACTTTTGTTTTTGGAAGAATTGTGAAAGAGGCGGGAAGCCTTTTAATCAGCGACAGAAGTGCATGAGACATATTCAAACTCATACTGGTGATAAAGTGTGTTCAGAAGTTCCTTGCTCCTTCATTTCTTATGATTACGAATTCTAATGGATATTTATTGTTCGTTGCTGCACGTCGTATTCTTAGCCTTTCGAATGTAACATGTGTCACAAGCGCTTTTCTGAACAGTCCGTCCTCATTGGTCATATGAGAACGCATACGGGTGAGAAACCCTTCAAATGTGATTACGAGGGTTGTGGCAAGGAGTTTTCTGTCTTGGGTGCTCTGACTGTACACAAAAGAGTTCACACCGGTTAGTAGTCTTCAAACCGAACTCTTTTCTCTCTCTCATAAGTCTCATACACTTTATGCTAAAATCCTTATATAATAGGCGAGAAGCCATTCGCTTGCAAATTTGACGGATGTGATAAACGATTTTCAGAGTCCTCAAATTTAACGAAACATGTACGTGTTTTCTTTGCGATTGTAATTCATCGTTAAAAGTACCTGATATATTTCTGTTCCGTCTTGCCTTTGAAACACAGCTCCGTACACACTCCGGCGACCGTCCCTTTGCATGCCCGTATCCAGCGTGCACAAAGAAATTTTCGCGACCAGATCAAGTCACCCGACATCAATCTACACATAACACTGAAAAAAAGTGGACCTGTACTGAAAGTTCCTGCGGTAAACGGTATAAAAGCGAAAGTGGCCTGAGAGGACATATAGGGAAAGTTCATAATGCCAATGGGTGTGCTAATGGCGGTGGAGGAGGGGTTTGAACGCACGTAATGTGAGTCACATATGCATATGGTATACAAAGTGTTGCACGGGGCGTGCATCGGAACCATGAGTGAGGATTTAAATTTTTAGTTTTGAACTTGATAGAAACCTCGACGATTGCGGTTTTGTATCAATAGAGTTGAATATTCGCTAACATATCTAAGAAAGTATTTGTAAAGTTTGTATGAAGTTATCCTGTAATTAATAGTAAATTTATACCGAGTCTCTTTCATGGAAAGTGTTCGGTTATCCACTTTCTTCATTATAATAGATATCTCGTATTGCACTGATATTGTCGCAGACTCGCAGGCGTTACAAGCAATTGATAATATGTGCTCTATGTACACTGCAAATTCAATCCCTCATTTCACTGCTAAACCCAGACTTCTTCGTATAAACCATTTCAGAAGAGCATACTGGGACAGCAATCACTTTTATTAAAAACAGCCAAAATATCTTTGCTTCGTTTGGTTTTTTCTTACATATGATCTTGTAGTCTTCTCCTCCCTTCGATATAAATACATCATACGCAGCATCCCAGCTGTACTACCTGCTAAAATTCTTTGTCAAACGACCGACCGATTTAGACGGAACTACTGGAGGCGTTTTAGGTTCTGTATAGTCATTTACGAGCTGGATATCAGCGCATTGAGCTATACATTTATAACATTGTTAATAAATTGCATTTATGTTATACTTGAAGAGATAGAGGATAAACTTACGAAAAAAATTGGGGGCTACTTTGGCTATTTTAGTTATGTAAGACACAAGTGTTAAATTTGAATCGGCCGGTAATTGATGAAAAAGAAAAGCTTACTTGAATTGGAGTCCTTTATAGCGTACATATCCACGTATAAAACAAAATCAGTCTGATTGCCTTGCACGTCTGACGGTATCTTCATTGTTCTCTTCATAGCACCATTGCTTTTAGATAATTCTTCAACTGAAAAACAAAGAAATATGTTGTTGAGCAATTTAATTTCTCGCAAAGATATTCTTGATCTGTATTTAGGTGATGAATACTTACAACTACACTTGGGGCCGTTAATGGATTTTCTATTGTCAATGGAATACGTTTGGCGGGTAAAATTATCTGACGACCATGACAACGAAACACCACACGCATTTGTTATGTTTGCTGAAGATTTGACAGGACTGGAGGAAAATTTTTGTCCTGTGATATCGATAAAGTTCATGTAGACAATATCATTTTCTATGGATTTTGGGTTAATATTGAAACCTAAAAACAAGTTTGAAGTGGAGAAACTACAAATACTTTTTACTTTACATGTTGACTTTGCCTTGTACTCGTTCACCATACACAGACTCCAAGTGTCCCGAAGCGTCGAAGGAACCGGTGTTGGAACTGTACGAATACAATCGGTTTGATTTACTCCATTAATGGTGATCGATTTGAGTTGATATGGGTATGATTGTTGTGAAATTTGTGCAGTTGTCGAGGATACTAATTGACAAATGTAGATGAATAAAAAAGCGTTTAGAATCATAGTTGGACTTGATGGGGATATTGAATGTAGGGAGCCTAAATTTTTAATCAGAAGAAGCAGAGAACAAAGGGCATATTTATATATAACTAATAAGACACAAAAAGCTCTAACTGCAGAGTTAATTTGGAAAATCCATTATTCCACACTTCAGAAGAATTAAGCTCTAAGTACGCTTGACTCCCGCCTCTTCGGCTCTTCCTTAATTATGCCGAGAGCGCGCTTGATTCGTTAGCAAAGATTTCCTTGAGCTGATGAATGATTGAAAATCTGAGTTAATTCAATGTTCTTCATTTTATCCGCAGCTACTTCATCCGGGAGATATATTGACTCAACTTGTAATGGATTTGTTTTTGTTCCGTCTTCAATTTTGACTAATTTGGTGTCGCTGCATATTTCATGAACCGTCAACGAAGGACATGGCATGAGTTTCGGATGAATGCCTAATCACAAGATTGTTCATTTTACGATTCCTAAGTTCAGCTCTAAAGATTCTATAGTTTGATTCTTGGTTTAAAATGTAGAATCTCAAATCTTATCGATTCAAGCAGGGATACCAGTACCTCATTCGTCACAGCTACAATATTTATATCAATGACAACATTTATTTCTTTTGCTGCCAGAGGCATAATTTGACACTTGATAGAACCTAATCATATACAAGCTAAGTTTGAAATAAGCGCTAACATATATGAACAGACAATGTATCTAATTTATTCAGTGATAATAATGTAAAATGCATGGATAACTCCCGGAATGAAACCTGTACGAAACAAAGAATGCGTTATGAGAATTATGACTTTACATCATACGAAATTAGCAGAAGAGAATTAATTTCAGGTACAGATACAATACCTAATATAGTGAGAATTACGTTTATCCAAAAGTCCCTGCATCGCCAATAGAAAAGTTAGGTAACATGCTGGTGAGAGTACTTTACATTAACGGAATCTTTACCTGTTCAATCCAACTTCTAAGAACACTCCCAAAGGAGGTAGAAAAACTGCGGCGATGAATTTGAAGATATCAGAACAAGTTAATGCCATTTTTGAATATTCTGTTTGATTTCAATTGAGTCTAAAGGTGCTACTTTGCGAGGAAATGCAGATACTGTTTCATTTGCAAGTCTCGAATCTGTTTTTATCCAAATCAGACGGGATATATTTCAACTTTCAACCGAACTTTCGAAAGTGACCAATCTTCATTTAGCTCGATTATTTCCTTCAGCCGTCGCGTTCAAGGTGCAACCCAATAAATGAAGATTCTGGCATCGTAAAATAGAAATCGATTATGGTGCCTATATTACACATTATCGTACTTATTTTGAATTGTTTGTAATGATTACATTCCAACGAGTCAGTAATGCATATAGATTTCTCATACATAATAGAAGTTGCGGTGACTGCTATAATTAATGTTATCAGGTCTAAGCTATCGCTGAACCTAGACGACTCTCCCATACATTGCACGGGCTATTAATTTTTATATTGATTATGTCGGTCATCCGAGGATTTGTAATCTGTATAGACTTATGCATTTATATTATTGTTAATCGTCAGCAAAGCAATAAATCAATTGTTAGAGTGAAAAAGGCCTTGATAAGGAAAATTAAAAAGTCGTCCGCTCGTTTCGCCTGTGAGCCCATTGTAATTGAAGTCGCCGAGTCGAAGCAATATCCTATAAATTTAGACCATAATTGAATCTAAAGATAAAGTAAATCCACTCGTCAAACCGTATTGCAATCTTATCATGGTAACTAGTTTCTTCAGCAAACCATTCCCTGGTAGATAATCTGACTCCCTATTCTATTCTCTATGCCTTGACATACGTAATAGCGTCTACGACTTCGCACCCCGTCATCAACCACAACCCTGTCTTCGGCGGCTCTCCTTCCGTCGTCTCCTTTGTCGGAGTTAAAGTCTTTAATCTCTCAGCAAACAGGAATCGACTCTTCTAATATAAAACTAAAAGTCGGGTTCCCACCCAAACCACTGGCAACTCACGAGAACGGGGACGCCGCTACGCTAGAGATGGTGGGAGTAAGAGATGGCGATCAAATCATCGTTGAATTATTATATGCAGGTGGGGCTGTTCCATCTACTGCTCCCTCAGGCAGTACAAGTACTTTGTCAACAGGGCATGGAAGTACTCAGGCGGTGGCCTCTGGATCGTCGAAGGCTACAACATTAAACCAGAACGAAGAGATTATAGAGTTACCTAGCGGAAAAGGGTATCTTTTACGAAGGGAGGTACCAGATGATAACAGCTGCTTATTCAATAGTATTCAATATGTGATGGATAAGAAATCTGCAGTACAGTCCTTACGGGAAGGTAAGTTTCGAAATCGATTTCAACTGTACGATTGTTGAAATTTACACTCGAAAAGTGGGTCTTGACCATAAAATCTGTCCAATAATTCTTGCGTTGTCTCAATTTATTGCTTCTTGCTCTTCATAACAGTCGTCGCTTCCACCATCCTGTCTGATCCGATCAAGTACAATGAAGCAATATTAGGTCGTCCTGTCGACGAATACGCGAATTGGATAATGAAAAGCAACAGTTGGGGCGGAGCTATCGAATTGAGTATCTTTTCCTCAGTCTACGGAGTCGGTTAGTAAACACCTTAATTTATTTTGTGAGATCATTGTGCAGCCGGCAACGATCCCTATAATTAACTTTGACTGACCGTTGTAATAATGCATCCTTTTCGGACCGACTATAAACTATTTCTTAGAAATTTGTTCAATAGACATTCAAACTGGGCGTATAGATCGTTTTGGTTTGTTTATGTCGCTCTTTTTACAACATAGGGCGTTATGTCGTGACTGCTAATCACTTAATGTACGCTTCCATAGGCGAGGGAATGTATCCAAAAAGATGCCTGGTTATTTATAGGTTTGTAATAGCAATTTGTTTCAAACCCTGAAGCGCAGAGTGTCGTTTTTATGGTTTCTGACCTTCGAATCTCCACCGGAATACTTCCATCCTTGTATTCATCCATGTATCTTTTTCCCGTCTTCCGATGACAATATACTTCAACTTAACAATAGCGGGATCCACTATGACCCGCTTTCTCTTGTTATTACACCGACATCGACTTCGCCATATGACATTACGGTGTTTGATGTGTCTCCGTGTTCTTCCGGCGTTAACGGAAAGGATGAAGTATTGGAAGCCGCAGCTGCATTAGCGGGGATCATGAAGAAGGTAGGTTTCGATACATGCGATTCATCCTTTGACTCTACTTCATCAGTAACATTGCTTTCTTTATGGCGCCAAAATAGAAACACAAGTACACTGATCTTGCCAACTTCACTTTACGTTGTGGAATCTGCAAGATTGGATTGAAAGGTCAAGTTGAAGCAACCGGTAAATGTTGTTTTACGAGTTTTCTCTTCCATGTCATCGATTGTATGATCATATGAATCAGTTTCTAATGAGTTTATTTATTGGAATTGTATTTTGAATTTTTTTTGAATACGACCGCGTCTGAATTTCGGCCTAAACGAACAAAATCGCACCAAACCGAAACAACCCAATAAAACAACAGAGCACGCAAAGAAAACAGGACATATGTCGTTTGTAGAATACTCTTAACTTTGATTCTAGTCCATTCGTTGTAGGAATCAATTGCAACTGGAATTTTCGGTGGTCGAGATCACAAGTACTTGGTTGGATTGAAATTCGACAATATAAATCTTAGCAATTTTTGTAATATACATTCATGACGCAAGTGCTAAATATACAATTAAGATTTGGATTTAAAACTATTGAATCATAAATTTGAAGCAGAGCGTGAAAAGCGAATAACCCGGGACACTTGAAAATCACCGTCACCGACATTTTGAATTCGAATTATCTGTCAGCGATAACATTTCTCATCAAAGAAATTTCTTTATTCAACTATAATACACACTTTATCGCTTCTGCATTTTCAGATCTCTTAGACTTTTTCAACGATATAAGGCTATTCGAGCGAACTTCTTCGATCATCCATTGAGAGTGGTCAACTATAACTATCCATTAATCAACGCATCACTATCTGAACTTTAGAGAGGCCAATAATGGAATTTGAAGACGTACTCACAAATCAGCCAGTCGTTATTGATAATGTATGGCTTTGATACTTTTTTAACACAAGTTCCTGATTGTACCCTTTTGTTTTTGTTTGTTGACAGTGAATTCGATTTTAAGAGTTTGCGGAGATACTGACTCTTTTTTTTACGGTTTACTTTGCTTATTTTTAAATATATGATATTGCGATGAAATAATTTAATATTTACCAATACGAAATTCTCGGATGGATGTTGTTTCATTGCTGATGGTGTTATTCGAATGGATAATACTCGCGCTTTATGTTTATTTTTATTCTCCTGCTCCGTTTTTCAACCCTTGCCTTGAAATCTACGATGTCCAATGCCCTTAATCATCGATATGAAATTGGTTTACTCATGGATGACGGACCCTTATAAATTGGATAACAGGGTTCAGGTGTGATAAAAGCAGGTTTTGCCGGTGATGAACAACCCAAATCTTTTTTCCCTAGTTTGTATGTATTTCTGCTATTGGGTTTGCGAAAACGGGGTTTTTATTGGATGAGTTATGAACCGGCATTTGTTGGCCGAATCCGCTCTTATTCGCTTTGGAGGGAGGGGCCTGGCTCTTTGGTGGCGGCCGTTCCTAGAGTTACCAACTTGACAGATTTTACTAACCTCTGCATACCTCTTTTCTCTCAAATCCAAAACCAAAATTACAACATACAGCGTTGGACGCCCGAAGCATCTCCGTATAATGGCTGGTGCAATTGAAGGCGACACATTTATTGGCCGTAAAGCACAGGAGTTGCGAGGTTTACTGAAAATTCGGTACCCTATGGAACATGGAATAGTGACGGATTGGGATGATATGGAACGAATTTGGAGTTGGGTGTATAATGAGGAATTAAAGATTCTAAGTGAAGAGGTAAGCGCCTTTTCGTTTTGGGCAGGTTAGGTTACATCAAGGTTAACTGACGTCTCTTTCACGAAAACCTTTCGATTCCGATTGCTAGCATCCTGTGCTGCTGACAGAGGCGCCTCTGAATCCGAAACAAAATCGAGAACAGATTGCTCAGATATTTTTTGAGACCTTTAACGTTCCTGCTATGTTCACCAGTGTGCAAGCTGTTTTGGCCTTGTGAGTACTTTTTGTGATTTCGATTCGGTTCTCCTGGCCTTGGCTGTAGCAATATCACGGGTCGTTTGTCACATTTTACAAGACAAAGTTCTACAATCAGCCGATGAAAACTGACTTTCCATGCTTGATGAATAATTAGGTACGCGTCAGGACGAACGACAGGAGTTGTGCTGGATTCTGGAGATGGAGTGTCGCACGCTGTTCCAGTTTATGAAGGGTTTGCCATGCCTCATGCTATAAGGAGGATTGATGTTGCAGGACGGTTAGTTTATGATTATCTGTCACTGTTATGTAATCTGTCTTTCGCTAATTCCACTGTCCAATTTCTAACTCAAAAGGGATATCACAACTCATCTTCAACTTTTACTGCGAAAATCCGGTTATCATTTCCATACTTCCTCTGAACGAGAGGTCATTCGAACTATCAAAGAAAAATGTTGTTATGTGGCGTTGAATCCTGTCAAGGAAGAAAAGGAGTTGAGCGCTCTGGGAATTGGTATTGGACTTGGAGGTGCCGCGGGAGCTGGAGGAATGGCAGGCAAAGGGGCCAATGAGTTTGTGTTGCCGGATGGCAATACTGTCAAGGTATGCTTTTGGCTTACATGTTAACTGGTGATAAACTGATCGAGAGATTGACTGATATTTGTTCGCGCATGATTCTTCTGCTGTTATCACTTACCAATTATCTGCCTTTCCATTACGACGGCAACATCAGCTTGGAGCAGAGCGATTCCGAGCACCTGAAATACTTTTCAACCCCGAATTGATAGGACAAGAATATCCCGGTATACATCAAGTCATTATAGATAGTATATCCAAAGCCGATTTAGATTTGAGAAAGAATCTATATGCTAATGTTGTGTTAAGTGGTGGTTCGACATTATTCCGAGGTATGTAGTGGTTGTCTGTTTTTCTCTTATTCGCCCGTCTTTCGCTTCTGCTCGCATTGTCTGCAGAGCTCGGTAGCTTTAACTTCTGGACTGTGGTTTGCCAACTGGACTTGAATTTTTAGGTTTCGGAGATCGGCTTTTGTCCGAGCTGAAAAAATTGTCGCCTCGGGATACCAAACTCAAGATATACGCTCCGCCTGAGCGAAAGTACTCGACATGGATTGGTGGATCTATTTTGGGGTCATTGTCCACGTTCAAGAAGATGTGGGTGAGTGCCGAAGAATATCAGGAAGACCCAGATGTGATTTTCAAGAAGGGATTTTAGAAGATTGCGAGTATAGTATAGTATGGTGTGGACTAAAGTACATGGCGTTTGTTGAGGGGATGGCCAATGTACTATTTGTTAATCGGGAGGAACGGCAAAATACACATAGAAAAATGAATCGCAGATAACAGTTGAATAAAAATTAGCAATTCAGTTTCTATTATTAATTGATATCCATATTGATATCCATACTGAATCTGAGGATTACTCAAACACGTGACCAGCTGAACAATAACACGTGAGTTACACGTGACCGCATTCCCCTTTTTCTTCCCTCTCTCTTTCGTCATTTCCTTTTTTCATCGTCCGAGAGAGAACAACAGAGAGAAAGTTATCGACTGACAAGAACGACATACTGTGAAAGATACCAGAAGTAATACCTGCTTTCTGAGATACCCGCTGCATCGACATTGTCTTTATCCTGCCCTCCCTCTCGTTGTGCTCAGCAGAACAGTGAGATTCTCTCATCACATCACCCACCTCGTCCATCAGCCGACCGACTCAATTTTCGCTATTCTCCCATAAACAACCTCCACCTACAACCATACAGACAGTCTATCACACATAGAATGGATAACCGCAAGCGCAAACTATCATTCTCAGAGGAAGATGAAGAGTCCTTGGATTTTCGCCTTCGTCATAGCCACTTGAACGGTCACAGTGACCCTCGGAGTCAGCGGACAAGCATGGCATCGTTTAATGGGAAGAGAAGTCGATACAATACCGATTTAGAAAGGGATGGAGATGAGAATGTAAATGGAGATGGAAGATTTGAATTGGCAAAATATCTTCGTATGTTCTCTTTTCCTTTGTTCATTTATCTAGCTTTCTTTGGCTAGCATCATCGCACCCTGTCATTTGAATTTTTAATCCTAACTAATTTTAACTCTAATATTCTTGCTTCCTCCTTCTTTTGCAAATCTTAGCTATTTTGTCGAAATCCCAGCTTATCTCTCTTCTGACGAATCTGACGTCGGCTCACCCTACATTAACGCCGGTGGTACAATCTTTATTGCCTCGACCAACGATACCCAGTGTGAAATCATATTTCGAAAGTTTACATAGGAAGCTTGAAGAGACATTTCCTTACAATAGACATGGTACTGGAAAGGACGACTATAGCTTTAACCGAGTAAAAGGTGTTATCTATGAGATCAAAGTATGTTCTCTCTTCGTTTACATTTGAACTCGTATAATTTCTCGATAGATATTGAATTTTGTCAATTCTTTAGGACACGATACTATCGTTTGCACAGTACTTCTCGACCAGTCCAGTGGACTTCCCGACCGCTACCTTCGCATATCTGCTATTAGCCACAGAATTCGCCACAAATCTACCAGAGTTTGATAATCCCAGTAATAATATTATGAAGCGAGAAACGCTCGCCAAATTAAAAGAGTACTGGAGAGGATGGATTTCGGAAGTCGAAAGAAAGAATTGGGAAGGGCGAGTGTTTACTGCTGAAATGGTGGGAGATTGGTGGAAGGGGTAAGTCCTATCGACAGGTGATTGATGGGCAAGTTAATTTGACTAATTCTGTCTTAATTCACCATAGCATCGCATCAATAGCGCCTCCGCTCTCACCAACGTATGATGATCTTCCTCAACAATTTAAACAGAGACTGGGCTATATTATCAACTTGGCCCCACCACCATCTGTTCCCCCTTCTCTTCACTCTCAATTCGCTATGTCTGGAAACAACTCGCCATTATCCATATCAAGTCCTAGTTGCTCGGTGGCGCTGGGGCAATCACATGCTCACGGAGTGAATTCGCCAGTCAGAGGCTACGGACCAGGTCAGTGGACTAATATGGGAATGGTTGCCGACGGAAATGGTAGAATAGACTAAATTGACACTGGATTCAAAACTGATCACTTCTACGACGGAACGCGCGCGACTTTGATATGATTTTTCAAACTCTTCGGCGTTCCGTAAGACGAGGCCACTTCTTCATCTAAGTAATATGAACTTTCTGTAATATAGGCATACCACTTGTTCTCTGTAGACGACACGTTTTCGCTTCTTTGTACTTAGTCCACTTTGCTTTCTCTCTCCGTTGTGTTTTCAACTTCACGGTATCGACGGAAGTGAATGTTTGGTCCAAAAAAAATAGTCACAAATTTGTAACTACTCATTGTGCTCGAAGAGAATATGTTTGGCCTTCAACCGAGTTACGATTGTGTGTGATAGTGTAATATACGTTTTGACATGACACATAAGTTGAGAAGAGCATAAATAGTCTGGGGTCTACATCAAAGCGATGAAACGGGTTTTGCTATACTTCTTTAATGCGAATTTTATTGACAATCCCTAATCTTGTTAATTGACACGAATAAAGTTTACAGAATATCAGCTGTAGCGGGAAATAGCTAAAACTAGGTGCCCTCTTTACATGAAGTGGACAAGTGGTAGGATAATAGAGAACTTTGATATATTCGCGGTTTTCTCAAAGAGCTGGGCTGTAGAATTCAAAGCGCTTATTCGATTGAGATCATTTCAAGCTACATCACACCAAATAAAAGTAAAATGTCTGTCGATGAAAATACACAAGGCTGACTCCCCTGAAAACTCAAGGTGAAAAATTGCAAATCAAGCAACGGAATACGAATTGACTGCTGTTAGAAATTACGACCGAATAAGTGAGATCTCCATTCATTACGTTAGCACAGACATTATCTGGCAATGTACAGATCTCTATATAATCTATTTCAATTCAAAAGCACTATGATGAGTAACTATTAAAGCGTAAACCTTTACCCGCACGTCAAACTCAGAATGGGATAATCGAATGCAAAACGTTGCTGATCAGAGCTGCCGATGTTACAGAGTTTTATGGGGAAAGGAGTAGACTGAAAAGTAAATCAGAGAATCAGGGATTTGAGTTTTACGGGAGTTGTAAAATGAAGGAGTTCGCTGCGATTAAATGCAATTTAACCACTCAAAACGCGTCCAGACGTCGGATATTAATTGTCCGGTTTCATCGTCAAACTGAGTCCTATTTTTCTGATTGTTTCACAACGCATACCTGATAATACGGAGGAGGACTGCAAATCTCGACACAGATATAAATTCTAAGCCAAGGCCCCAAAGAATTGCATACCAAGCAAAACGTCGGAAGATATCCAATATGCAAAAAATTGCTTTTCTGTTATTCGCTTTCCTCGCCTTATGCTCGTATAACAGGGTGAATGGTCAGTTCATGAAAATCCGTGATATATTCGGATCAAATGCGTCGAACATTGTAATGGACTGACAAATTCCTATTTTCCTTATGGGTTTTAGCCTCTATTCATCTTGACAAGCGCACAAGCGTATCTGATAAATGTGAGTTATTTTCATGTTTGCTTTACAGCTTTAATATCGCTTCAAATTTTTAACTCGACTCTATCTTCGCTTCCGAGAAGTCAAGAAACTGGGAGAAGATATTTATTACGGCGTATGCGCTTATGCTACGGGAATCTACACTTTTGAACAGCAGAAAAGAGCAGCAGTTTGTTGGGGTAAATCGATTGAAGTACCTTCTGCGGGAGAACCAGTTCTGGCCGATTGGGAGGAACTGGAGGCGACGGACGAAGAAACATTTACATGTGGTGAAAGCTACATTTTCAATCTCAAATTCACTACCATGGGCCAACTTCCTCAACCTGTACGTCAAGTTTACATTTTTACTTATACGTTTCGAGGCTAATATCTTTATTAATCAAGGCCAAGGCAAAAATTACTCTAATGTCGGCAAACGGTGAAGAAATTCAAGAACCCATCTATTATGGGGATATTGCAGAAGATAATATCATCTCTAAAAAACGTTTGAAAAACGGAGTCGCTTTGGATATACCGCAATCAACCGGCGTAAGAAAATGGATGGTCGAATCAGGGAGGCATCGTCTTGGAATGGGTTCAGATAAGCCGGGAACAAGTCTAAAAGAAGAGTTCAGAGAAACTAAAAGACGATTTTTCGCAACCCACGCAACGCAAGTTGAGCTCCAAGGGACTGTACCGAAAAACATTGATGCAGGATATTATATGTTTCAACTTGAATTCTGGAACCCAAAAATGCGTACAGAGACCCTGCTTAGATCAATTCGCAGAAATATCAACATCCATTGTCCAAAAGACGTCCCAGTTGGTCAAGACGATTCCCAGAATTTTTGAATGATCTAAACTGTTGTCAAAGTCTAATGAATATGTATTAGTTATTATGTTGTGAGATAACTGAGGAAGTGTATTCAGCCTTATTAAATGACTACTAGATGCGTCTTCGGTGAAGAGGGAGTTTAAAGTGGTTTTATTACCCTCCGTATTAAAGGATGAGAGTTTATTCACCTAGAAAACTGGCAAAACTTAGCAGATATAACTTTAAAATTTAATAAAATATATAGACAAATTGATAAGTAAAAGAAATGGCTATGCTAGAATGGCTATGCTATTTAGCTGATTCTAATACACAATTTTAGTGAAGTTCTCTTTCGGATCCAATCACTACTGTCAACTAATGTTGTGTCGCTCCTTGCCGGTAACCCTGTTCCACTACCATCGTCTCCTGCTCCAATAACATCATTATAATCCACTATACGCTATCGCTTTTTATATCGAAGATAAAATTCTACGATGGAGTAATTGTCGTTCTTTGGATATAGTTTCGCCTTATTTCGATAAAAGGCCCCCAAGATTTCCTTCGTTTACTCGGCATTTTGCCAATCCCACGCGTGAAGAATGCCGCACTTCAATAAGCAACTTTTTTTAACAAATGCTTCTTATCGGTTGACTGACAGCGACGTCTGACCGCTTCTCCGACTCCTCTTGACCGGATAAAATATTAGCGGATGTCATTTCGGATAAGTCATAGACAGGAGTCGTAATTGTAGCCGTTAAACCGGCGAGAGCGATCAATGCCCTTAGGCGAGACCTGGCTGTTTGATAGCATTATCAGAGGATAAATTTCGCGTTGACTCTAATTGTATATTCGCCAACAACTAACGAGACATGCAGCGTTTAAAGAGAGAAAGAAAAGTTCGGTCTAACAAGGTGAAGTGTGAATAGAACTGGTGGAAATACGAAAACGATCGGTAGAAAAAAAAAAAAAAAAGGGATCACCAGGCGATATATCTGATTCAAGCCAACATAGTATATTATCATTCCTGTTGTTTGAACCAAGTACAGTACAATGGTTTTACCATGACAAGCAACTAGCAACAACAGATTAGCACTAGTCTATTTCTTTTCCACCTTTCAGGTAATACCTATTTCGGCCAACTACATCGCCCAGCCCTATTGTTTCTTTGTCCTTTGAACTCCCTTTGCCTTCGTCAACCCCATAGATTCGACTGAAAAACCCAACTTCCCTTTCAACTCTTCCTTTGGTCTTCCTTTCCATTTCTTCTCTCTCCTCGATCTCTTTTTCTTTCTGCTGTAGTAGAGACAGTTTCTCGGACCGTTCAGAGTACAATTGAGAAGCGGCAGACTGCATGGCAGCTAATTTGGCGGCGCGGATGGCGGCTTCGTCGGTCGAGTTTGAGTTGTCAGTGGAGGAATTATGGTGACGGGATTGGTGATCGCGATTGTCTCTTTGATGATGATGATGGTGGTGAGAGCGAGAATGCGAATGGAAGTTGGAATGTGAGGGAGGGTGACGACCATTTCGGTCTCGATCTCTTTCTCTCTCTCTCGAGTGGGATCGTGATCGTCGTCTATGATGTTTGCTTCGTTCATACTCGTAAATCCTTCCGTCATTATGATAATCAGACCGACTTCTCCTATCACCGTCATCATGATACCCATTTCTGCTCCTCTCTCGATCAGCATCAGACTTCCTCCTCGGACTCCGACTCCTACTTCGACTTGAGCCAATGCGTCTTTTGTTTTTAAATTCACGCCCTTCCCTGTCATCTTCACTATCACTATACTTTGATTTTCGCTTCTTTTTATCTTTCTTTTCCTTCTTCTTCTTGTCTTTTTTATCTTTTGATTTCCCATCTTTGTCTTTCAGCTTCCGCATTTTTCCAGGTTGCATCAACACCTTTTGTAAACTTTCCATTTCCTTTTTCTTGATCATTAGCAAGGGATCATCTCGAATCTTTGTCGACAAATCTCTTGGGTTGATGGATAGTTTAGATTCGGCGCCAGCCGATGCCGAGTTTGCAGACGATGTGCCGAGTAAATTAGATGAAGCGCTAGGGCCAGAGGTGGAGGATGCGGCAGGTTGATTCAGAATATGGTCCACTCGTTTGCGACCAAGAAGAAAATCTTCTTTTTCCGACGTCAACATTGAGGAAGGATTGCCGGCCGTTGCGTACATCCAATCCAGACGATTTGAACGCTTTCTGTGAAGTGAATTGATAAAAACAAAGGAATAACATCGTCAGTTAGTAAAACTTATGCACCCGAAAGATGGTTATTCTATATGAATCAAAACATACTTCAAACCAGCACTCTCCTGTAATTCAATCATCTCTTGTTTAGCTCTTTCTTCTGCCAATTCCTTTCGCAACTGCTCCAACTTCTTATCTTCCTCCATGGCCTTCTGTTCCTCCTTCCACACCCTCTCTTGATTTCGCATCGTCAATGGATGCCATGATTTTTTGAGATTCTACAATATGTACAGGGCAACGAGTGGATAAGTCAGCCAGGAGCAAATTTATAAACAACACCAGATAGAGAGGGACTGAAGACAACGTACCAAATCACCTCCTCCCATGTTTGTAGAGTAGATATATTTACAAAAGAGGAAAATATAAAATAATAAAAGATGGAACGAATTGAGAGGAATGATGAGATGAATTTAAAAGCAGGAACGAAAAGGGAACTTGTCACCGCTAGGCCACAATAAACACGCCCCTATGATAATTCAACAAAAGATGGATAATATATATAAGTCTAACAAAATGAACTTTTCTTAAATATTTTTTGTATATATATGTTGAATCTGCGTCATAATAACATACATGGCACTTTGTTTGATCGAATGATCAGTTATTATGAATGATACAAGATATATTCAAATGATTCAGTATATAAATTAGAGTATAATAGCAGTATACACATGCAGTCTGTACACTAATTATCAAATAGATTTCAAGATACGGGTAGAGCTATAACATACAGAAACAAGGGACCGCATTTTGATTAGCCGAATTTCTGCTTAATGTCGACCCATTTGTTTTTGGTTCCCTCCTTGACAGAGTAATAGAACCACCGAAGGCAACTGTAGTCTTGCCTGGCGATAATGAATAATGAGTCAGCCGAGCATTTTGACGGAATAGAAAAATAAAATACAAAGAATATACCAATCAAAGCTTTTCTTGGGATCACAATTACATCCTAATCTGACTAGATCATTTATACTTGTCGGACAGTGCATATATTGGTCATGAGAACTAAAGAATATTCAGATACGAATGAACTCATTAGCCATAGTTCCTTGTGGGAGAAACAAACGTAAAACGTACTATCCAATATCCTCGAAAAAATGAATTTGCCCGGGATGCAAGAAAATGGAAGCAGCGATACTATGAATAACTGCGTCGCTCCATCCTTCACTATAAAAGTTGCCTGTCGAGTCAAGATAATGGAAAAATCTTTCGTATTGAGGAGATCGAAAAAATCGAAGATCACCTATTTCAAAACTTGATAAGAAATGACAGAGATTGTAGTCACTTCATTAAACAGAAACAGAATGTAAGATATGGTACACGAGGCAATGCTTAGATAGGAAGTAAGGAGAACTGTAATACTAACCCATCAGAGTCTTTAACGATGAATTTTAATGTGTTTTCTCTTGGTAACATGTTTTGATTATCTTTCATGAATTTTCGTACACTTCGCCATAACGTCGGAATAGCATTACTGGACTCAAATACCGCTATCGTAAATCCATAAAGTTTGTTGTTTTGTGCCTATAAGCGGGTAATCATTACAGTGTGTTAGGGGATGCAACACGGAAGCAGAAGAAATACGGCGAAAAGAACCATGAAAGAGAATGGATCATAATCCAAAGTACAATCGAATTCAGTGCCCGGATGGACTTTCCAATAGTAATCACTTTAATGAAGGAAGGCAATCGATGATCGTATCGTTAGCGTATTGGAAAGGCACCCTAAGTAAAGTTGACAACATACTAGTCTTTTAACAAAGGATGCTTATAGAAGAAACCGCTATTGAACCGAGACCTAAAGTCACCGTAAGTAAAGGGGATAAAAGATATCAGAATTTATCATCAACAAGAAGAAATTGATACAAACATATGTCGATTAAAAACTCCCTTCCGACCCACCCACTCCGGATGAGCCAAATGTTCCTTTGGTATCACCGCAAACGTAGTTTTTGCACTCGTAGTTTTAGCAGTCAGAGTTCTAAAAGACTCCGAAAACTCTTGATCGTTAATGAACACATAAGGATAATTGTATCGTCTATTATACCGAGCCTCGAATTGCTGCATCGTTTTGATCCACGGTTTAAGTTCGTCGTTCCTCACCAGTACAACAATAACGGCCTTCACTTTCCCTGGCAATGTGTCGCTCGGATTATTTTGGAACCTGAGATGCAATGATGAATTGACTGATGGCGCAAACTTGTAGCGGTCCGAAGAAAGATGGTGATCGTTTTCCTTGCCGTCTGGCTTTATCCGTATCATCGTTGGATGAATGTCATGGTCGGAATTTTGGTTCAATATGGCTGTTTCCGAATATTGAAAATGATGTGCCAGTGCTACTATTAAAAAGAGTACACAAATTACGAAAAGTATTGTGCGTCGAGGTTTCATGAAATTGATTGATGATGAAGCGGAATGTCGGTTTGAAATGAAATTAGTCTGAACCGGCGGTGTGAGCTAAGAAAGTGTACTATTTCTAGTTTCAGATAACTATAATTATCAATGAAAGAGTTATATCCACATCATCAACGGGAATGGAAATAGACTTAGGAGGATTTCAATCCCTTTCCAGTTCTGGCCGCTCGGACTTTGACAATAATAACAATATCAGCGCCTTCGACAATCTGAATCACATGGAATTCGTCATTCAAGACACCAATTCATATTACAGAAACTATTGCGGTGATATTGAAGCGAGAAAGACATTCCTGATGACGATTGAACAATTTGCATACTCTCGACCAGCCTTGAAAATAATCCGGTATCAAGTGATGTCTGCAATGACCAATCTAAAAAATTACGTGGAGCAGCAACACCTCTATTTAAATTAGAAATTGATAATCTATTTTAAAGAAGTATAGTTGAATAGAGCCTGTTAAATTTCTTCAATTCCTACATCCGAAAGCACTGAAATTCTCCCGCGGTGATTGAATCCCAATCTAGCCTTCCATATTCAACGAATAACTGCAATAACGATTCATTACAATATTTAACAATCTAGCCTCACAGGCAAGAATATCATTAATGCTTTTCACTAAAAACCACCATTCATTACCGCCTCAATGTCCTCTACTTCCTTAGGAGCATTGCTGCTCAAATTTACGAAAAAATTATCCCTAACTAGTATATTATCTTCAATCCGAATTCCAATATTGTGGTAGCGTGATGGAAACGATGGCGAGGGGGGAACATAAAGACCAGGCTCTGTTGATAACACAACGCCATTACAAACTAATTAGACATCTTGAGAATGGAGTTGCCCAAACTGATTTACGTACCAATTGTTACAACCATGCCGCTCTGCAATTTCCTGCTCCGACTAATGTCGGGAGTATCGTGAACATCTAAACCAAGATAATGTCCTATATGGTGTATATAAAGTACATTCGATACGTCCTATCGGAGATGTTATTTTAGAATGCGAGGACATCAAAAAGACATACGGAAATCAGAAGATAGAGGGCGTACCGATTTGGGACATGTAAAGCCTAACAGTTTCAATTCTTCGTATAGCATGTCTGTTGAGAAATCATGTATTTGATCTAATGACAGATTTGACCGTGCCGTACATAGCTTCAATTTTCAGAGTATCAAGACCGCATTAGAATTCAGGACTACAAATAGAGATTTAGAAGACCAAAGTACCTCAATGCATTTCCGCTGCACTTTTAACACCGCTCGGTACAGCTCTTTCTGTGGCTCGGAAAATTTTCCGCTTGTTGGAAATGTTCTAGTAATATCAGAAGCGTAATGATTATATTCCTGTTGCGTGTTTCAAAATTTAATAATTGCATTACTTCAACGCGGATATCAAGCAACGAGACTTACACCGCCGGCATCAACCAAAACCATGTCACCTTTGTTCAATACCATATTATTCTGTACGTAGTGCAACACCAACGCATTGGAACCTGATGCCACCACGGGAACGTAGGCGCAACCTGTTGAGCCGTTGTGTCGAATTTGGTATTCAAAATAATTGGCCACTTGGTGTTCTGTATCTAAAGTCGGAGTGCGACGCATCAACTTATGTGATAGAAATTGTTCACAATTTACGTTGACGAAAATGTTAGAATTTACCCTACATTACCTACCTTGACATTGACATATAGACGAAATGACCACAAACCTCTTGAAATGCTCTCCCGCTGATTTCGCCACCAGATTTCATGACCGTAGCCTCCGCTTCACTTTTGACTAATCTCAATTCTTGAATCAGCGGACTTATTCTTTTGACTTGTCTAACACTCAGCCCATCAAACTCCATTTTCGATTTTCCACTACCTAAGCCGCGGTGCTGGTTTCCCTGCCAACTCCACCCGCTATTGCCATCTTTAAACCATTCCTTCACGCTTTCCAGCACTCCCGTTCGATTCTTCCATGTATGTGTAGTCGGAGACGAAGAATGTGAAAGAGTCATATGAGTGGGATATAGGTTGGTAGAATGGACGATTGGCGGTGCTTCGATGTACAATGTCGATTTTTGCACTTGGACTTCATGAATTAATTGAGAGAAGAAATTGTGAAAGTGTTCTGTCGGGTACGATTCGTCCGCACGAAATATCTGTATAGCATTATCGGGTCCTATTGAACAGAAAGATTAAGAGGATGAATGGTGACGAATGGTCGAACGGACACAGTCACGGCCGAACCGAGAAGTCAGATGTTACCGGCAAAATGTCCAGTCCACGTCACTTCCTCTGGAGTTTTATATGGGACGAATAAGGTCATTTTATACTTTCGTGGCAGCGAATCTCGTTTTTCTTTTAAAACAATGAATGAGTAAGTTGGCCGGGGTGGACCCTCGATAATAATCCAACGCACCTAGAACCAATACTGAATCTGGTTCATTAAATCCTGTGAGGTAGAAGAAATCTGTGTTCTGATGGAATGGATAACTGATATACCGGAGGCGGACGAACAGGGGGAGGAAAATTCATGAAAGAAGGAAATTCAAATTAGTTTGACCACTGACCAGCTGCAGCAAGACCAATATAGTAATTTTGTACTTACAATATTTTGTTCGTGCTAAAACAAACTGGATTTCCGAATATAACAACTTTGCCACCGCTGTCGACATTTTCCATCAACCGCTGCCTCCTGCTCTCGTACTCTTCAACTGTAATCCCTCCCGTTAACTCTGAGTCTTTCAAAATATGTGGATGTGTCGAATGGTGAGGCTGCCCGATTTGAGAAAATGGAGAGTGTGAATGAGCAGAAGTCGGAGAGTTGGCATTGGATTGAGAAGGAATAGAGCATGACGCCGCTGTTGGTGTCATCGAATGTGCGAAATCCGTCGACGGTGAAGCGCTAGACGAGATACCTGTATGATGAAATATAAAATAAATACTTTAGTGCAAGAGATTATAAGACGAAAACACCGCAACTCCATATAGAATGTTGACATTGGAGACTGAGATGCCAAAGGATAGTGATGAATTGGACAGAGGACATCTGCAACAATTCCAACTCTACTCAATTCCACCGAGAACTCAATTTCTATCAAGTAATACCTCTTATTGACAAGTATTTTACACTCCATGAACCGATGCGGGCCTTGTAAAGGTTGGACGACGGTAATTTCGTGATGCTTGCATTGAGCGACGTTCGTAGACAACGCAGACAGAGCGCAGACTGCATTTTACAACAACCCGCAATTAAAAATGCCTCAAGCTCGACGATACGGTAGATAGATACTAATAGCAATAGATGGTTTAACACTTTCTGAAATGATGTCGACTTTTTGGATTCGTCCCGGAATTCGGCCCGATTAAGTAGACGAGTCACGTGATACTTGCACTTATATTATTATATTTGGGTTTAGATTGCATGTACGACGACGGTGGTCAATCAGATGATTATATTAAGTTATATAGATCATAGTCAAGGTATTAGAATTGCGAGCTCAAGTGAAGGCCACATAAGCGAGACCGAAAATACTTTTTAGAACAGCGTATCGTTGACTAGGATTGGAATTTTGTCAAGTCCTGGGTTCGTCACAGTGCTGCTAGAGTGGTGCAGCCGATAGAACCATATCTTGCACTAATTCCGACAACCGGCCTTATAGTGTAGTTGGTCATCACATGGGACTTTGAATCCCAAGACCCCAGTTCGAATCTGGGTAGGGCCTTTTTATTTTGAATGTGTTTCGTTTCTTTTTTTTTATCTTTTCTACTGTCAATTAGAAAATCTTGTTTGGAGAATTTGTGCTACTGTAATCATTGGTGGTTTGGCCTCCGCAAGAGCAACAGGATAATTCTCGATCACATGCATAACTCGTTTTTGTCGGGGAATGTCTAAAGTAACAAAGTTACAACATTGACATTAATTTCAGTATGTAAAAGCGCAATCTCTATCGCATAAAAGTCAATCAGCACTAATGAGGATGATGCAATGAAGAATACATCAAATTCAAATGAGAGAGTAAGCCCCCGTCATGGACTGTTGTAATTATAAACGATAGTAATATGTGATTACACCATGGTTGGGTCAACACTTGAAGCCAGCAAATAAAAAATTGTAGTTCCTTCGAGTTCTACTCCATTCTTACTAAGTACAGAAAGCGTTGACTTCACAACATGATTGTGGAACCGTTAGCACAAAAAGTAATCGAACTGTTAATCAATCTATCCCGTCTTTACGAATCATAGTCGCTCTTGACTCTTCACAGACCGTCGACTTCCACGTCGGGTTTTAAATCTTTGAAGTCTGCCAATTCTGTATCGGTGCCACCGACAGCGCATGATTGATTAGAGTCTTGGAAGAAAATTCTCTAACGCGGTCCTGGTCATTAGTAGCATTCGCGAGACTGTCATGAGAAGCTCTATTCATGTGGGAATGGAGTAGACCGAAAGTATTTGAGAAGGAAAAAGTAGGCCAAGTGGATGATGTTCATGTCGGTAATGACGGAAGGAGGATCGATGGTGATAAAAATCACCTCAGTAACAGGTTGAAAGATAGTGGTTAGGGTAGGGGGAATTGAACCAATTTTATTTGTCCTTGAAAGAAAATTAATTTTATTTCGCCCCTGTTAATGAAAGGTACATTTAAAGCCTCATCCGCCCTGGGGACGGTTGAAGCAAACAAACTAGGAGGAAAAGATATTGAAACCGACTGTGCGGTAACAGAATATAGACAGAACGACATATTGATACAAAAGATGTGAGAAATGAGACAACGGGACTACAATAAACATATTTTTTTTGAACTACACTTTCGCGGAACCCAACGACACAATCGATCCCTAACCTAGTTGCGATTAACATAGAGCCGTTAGAAAGCACAAATTCATTGAAGGCCGGAATAAAACAATAAAAAATTCAGTTACTACCATTCTCATGAAACATTCCCACCTCACTTGAAAGAGCAATTAAATTAAACCTTTCTTAGTGTTCTCACCAATCCAAACAAGTACAAATAACTATTCGGTGACTAAAATGTGTGGCAACGAATCCTGAAAATGATTTGTCCGAACTGGACCGATGATTTGAACGTTTTACCGAAATAGGCGAAACATTTCCCGAAGAAGACGATGAGATGAAGAGAGATGAAGAAGAATTGGAGACCTAGAGGTCTGACATTCTTGTGTACTTTTTCGGATTCCGTAGGTTGCTGGATTTGGTGTTGTCGGGCTTATCAAGAATTGATGGTGTACAGGTACATGGATGAATGTGCTAAAGGGGAGAACTTTCACTGGACTCAAGTCACTCAACGAATACAAAACTACTATGGATAATGGATACAGCAGCAGACAGATATTGTGCAATGCAATATTACATTAATGGAAAGCACCTTCAATAGTATTTTCAATCTTTTTTCATGTTACTGCATTTTTTGCGTTGGGTCACGACTCATGGCTTGTTCGTGCATGGATCTTACTGCCTTCAATAACGGGAGTTCACCCATCCGGTACATGAGAACCTAAAAAAAATACTACATTGATCAATTAAGGTCACAAGAATACTCTTGGTGTAAACTGTAGAGTGTAGACTGTATTAAGAACCGTGAACGGCAAAGTGTGGCCGCGTACAACGACATGAAATATAGAGAACAATGGAAACCCACACATATACAGCAAAGTACACATCGATATAATACTGAATACATCATCATCTCGGGCTGCAGCTCCTTCCAATTTACACTCACAATGCTGTGATGGTCACCGAGCCATGAGTGTTGCAGTTGTCGGGAGTGTTTCCTTGGTCAGTGCCCTTATTGCACGACCCTCCTCCAAGAGCCAAAAAAGTTGTTTCCACCGCCGCCGCCGCTGGCTGCGTCCATCCCTCCTGATGATACGTCGTCTACCATCCCCTCGCCTTCACTGATACAGCCATCCGCAGCAATTATGACGGAACAGAGTCACGCCAACCTGCCCGCTTCCACCGTCTCCGATGATCCTGTGCAGCCGTCAAGTCTAAACGATTCGAGATCCGGCACGTCATGTAATACACTAAGAGTACTGAAAAGCTTTTTCGAATTTTCAGTCTTGTCCGGTATTGTGACAGTGGTAGCTTTTTTGATAGGCGTCGGTAAGCTTCTTTAATCTATGGTAATTCGGGCAATTATACTCAAGAGAGTGACAAAGTTATTCTCAAGGTATATCGTTTGGCCTCTTTTTCCGGTTTCGATCTACCGAGATCGACCGATTCACCGCTTTTTTTCAGAATCAATGTGAAGGTGCGTCTATGGTTACGATCGTCCTTGCGATAGTTTTACCTGAAAACGTTTGAGTGAAATTGGACTGATGGATATAGAATTCTATATCTCTACTTAGATCTGGCCATTCAACTGAAAATGAATCTTCAGCCAAACTTTGCGACATTGGTAGGTTTGTTGTAAATGCGACATTCCTGAAAGATCGGGTAAAACCGATCATATCATTGACTCTAAATGTACTTTTCACCTTTAGATATTTCGGCTTTGGCAAAAATGTTTATCCCAACTTGAACCAGTCTCAATTCGCCGCCTTCGGAGACGATAGTTCTTGGAATTCGTCAGAAATACGACACATTATGTTTGGATTACGAGTTCATTATAGTCGCAGAGCAGATTGGGAAAGAGATTACAATATGACTATTACGACTAGAAATTACGATCATGTCGATCTGTCAAAAGATTCTCGTTTGCTGCCGATTCCTGTTCCGGATGCCGATGTGTACTTTCCCGCAATTTTAAAGATAGATGATGAAGAGCCGAAGCCATGGTTGGGCGACGACTTGCATGAAGCTCCTGTTGCTCGTTCCGCTATAGAGAAAGGTAAGATTCTCTCATTATCAATGATTTGTTGAATGATTAATTTGATGACTCGGTCTTCTTCAGCGGAACAAACTAGACTCGCCGCCATCTCTGGTCAGATGCCTCTGGTCAGTCTGAAGAAAGGTGAGTTTAAATGCTAAATATAAAATAATGATTATAATGATCCATGATATTTTTAATATTATTTATTAAAGAGATATTATATATATAAATATATGATATTAGATCTCTGATCCTTAAAATTTATTTACTCACCGAACTATTGAACAGGGATTTTCATCATTCATCCGCTCAACATCACTTCACCATATATCGATGCCAACAGTGGTGTCCTTTCTGGGTTTATGCTGGCTGCATATGATGTGGATCATATTTTCAGTACTTCATTCTCCCGAGGCAGTCTCCTCGAGAACATGCACATAAAGCTCTCTTTGTCGCCCCTCTTCCGTCTTTGGCCGAATTTTACGATGAACAGTATTCTGTCAACATCAACTTCAATAATGAATTAACGTTTCAGCTTTCCACAGATGCAAACAACCAGTTTTTACAGCGATATGGATACGATTGTAAAGACCTACTCTCTTTAGACAGTCCCATTCCAGTAATTAAAATTATGCCATCGTTTCACGATTTATGTACTACTTCCCGGGATAAGTTTGAAACCGATATTCGATGCGCAAATGGAAGGTTGTTTCCCGCGAAAGTATTCTTCTTGGGAGGAACCCATGATTCATCAAATCAGATGCCGCGCTACGTTATGTTAATACGAGACTTGACAGAAGGTAACAAAGTACTGAAAGAACTATCGGACGCAAAATATGAAGCGCAAAAAGCCAATCAAGCTAAAACGGAAATTTTATATTTCCTTTCCCACGAGATTCGTAATCCTGTCCATGTGATTTTAGGGTTGTCCGATGCAGATGGTACGTTTTGTGTGGAGCATGTTTACAGCAAATCGACAAAACTAACGGGGATTTTTAGATTACCACCCTAATTCAGAGGAAGCCAATCACGATATATACTCTGCGGCAAAATTTCTTGAATCATTGGTAGAGGATATTCTCTCACTTCTAAATCTGAGAGCGGGATTACTGCCGATGAATATAACGTCTTTTAATCTGAAAGAAATGATTGATTCCATTACTGAGGAACTAAAACTTCCTTTGGCTGTGAAATCTTTAAAATTTGACCTCACCGTACCTTCGGAAGACAAAAGTGCAGATATCGTCACCGACGAATACCGATTACGTGGTAGTCTTTACAGAATACTTGAGCACTCCATTAGAGTCGCTCCCCCTCACGGAAACGTAGCGTTCTCGGTACAAGAAATTAATTCCTCCAATTCTTCAACCGAAGCCAGCGACGATTCGTCACCGCCCACTCGAAAATATCGTTTTATCATCACTGACAATTCAGCTGGATACAGTGCTTCCGATATTACAAAATTTTCAATCCTTTCGATATGGATGTCTCCGCCAGTCAGGGGGAAATCTTTGGCGGAGTTGGTTTGGGTCTTGTGTTGGCGAATCAGTACTTAAAGACCCTAGGGGCTCAACTCATGTTTTCTTCAATCAAAGGAAGAGGCAACCATGTAGTGATTGATATAGAGTTCCCAGTTGTGAACTCAAGTGTGGACTCTTGTGGTCCGAAGGCTCGACTTGGTGGTGCCACAGTTGATGTGTCCCCACGGACGGAGACGACAAGTATGCCGCAAGGAGTTTCGAAAGATCATTCTGCAGCAAATAAAACACCCAGAGTGTTACTGGTGGAGGATAATGCCATCGTTCGGAAAGTGACTGCCAAGCTTTTACAGAAAGCGGCATGTGATGTCATCATCGCTCACAACGGACAAGAGGCGATTGATATAATATCAAGAGATAACTCGATAGATTTGGTACTAATGGTAAATCAATCATAAATTCTCACTAAAAACATATTTGTCTTAAGTAAAATAATTTGTTCTCTTTAATAGGATCTCATCATGCCAGTCCTTTCCGGACACGACGCGACCGTCAAATTACGATCTCAAAATTGTCGGTTACCTATCATAGCAGTCACGGCGAATGCTTTAAATGCCGAATTTGAACGTTGTAAAGATGAAGGATTTGATGATTTCGTTACAAAACCTGCTAGTGGAGAGACTCTTAGAAACATTGTTCAGTATTGGGCCGGATTCCGCCATGAGAGTCGTATTACAGATTAAGGTCGAGATGAAGTAAAGAAAAAAATTGTAGGTTTGTTCACTGTATTCTGTCGCTTACTGGCAAATCTCACTTGGCTGACCAAAATTTTCTCATGTCGCTTTTATTAATTGTTTATATGTTTATGTAATAATCGTTCAGTCAGCCTTGGTGACGTTTTAGCAAGACATGTACTCGTCACCAACGTTATACCACTTCACATATCGATGGCATAATATCTGATACCTGCGGGCTTATACAAACACTTCAACAATTTCAATTTATAGTTTCATTTTGGAGGACAGTGCGAATGCGAATGCGAATGTTGGTTTTCCCCAATAATACTCGAAAATAATGAATCTTACCAGAGTAATGGAATGTAATCGCCTGTTTAAATGCATGTTGTTCTTTAATCTGAATAAATGTAGCCGTTTAATGAATTTGATTAAATTTGCAGTCGATGAACGTGACTTCAAACAAAGAGAATTAATTCTATATTCAACAGAAATGCACACTTTTTTTAATTGCATCGCTCGGACAGTGGTCTTTATTTCATACTGACCCGACTAAAATTGCCCTAGCCGCAATCCTATCTTCTGATAGGAGTCTTTCCTTCAAATTATTGTGGAGTTCCAGAAGATTGCTGCACAGAAATGAGTAGAGCACAGTAACAGGATGTTGACTCCGGGAAAAGCGAGTCCTAATCTGAGCGACGTAAATGGCCCGTCACCTCTGTGCACAGATTATATTCCAGCAGAACTTCTCGGAAGACCTACAAGTGCCGGAACCAACCAGGGACATCAAGTTCACGGTAATTTTTCTCCGGATTCCCCTAACATTTAGAGTTGAAATCTGAAGTATCGAACACACGAATCATTTTACAATGATTGCAGGTTACAGATACGGAGAAAGGCTCGACCAGGAACTCTTTCCGTGACTCTTCTTCCAGAAAATTTTCTGCTAGTGCAGCAATAAACTCAGAGGGAAACATTTTGTTTTCTTACCTTATATATTATTCTATTCTTCACAATTTACTTTCCTGCATTCTTGAGATAGGTGCACGGGATGTATGACGTCAGGGAAACTGGAGGTAATAATTTCGGAACTCTTCCCCACCATTTTCTCTTTCTGTCTCATTTTAGCAATGGATCGTGCCAGTATTATCACTTCTTTGGTGGTTGGGTTTGGAACTATCGGAGCCTTGGTACATGAAACCAGAATGCACAAGTTTCTCGAACAGGTAACTCTGCTCGTTTTCATATCGAAACTTGATTCTTTTTAAAGACGCACTTCTCTAATGGCCATTGGCAGGAACGACGAAAACATGAATCGCATCTTCTCGATCTCTACATATTCGAAAAGAAGTACGATACACAGGTAGATCTATTAGCTGGTAAATCGCATCAAGAATATTCAAAATGCATGTCCACCATTCATAGCTTCATTCACAAAACAAATCACGATCATACACCAAAGGCTGTTATGGTTTTGGCTGATGCCAGAAAAAGGTTTGTCGAGAAGGGTCCATACTTAATTTTCTTTTCTATCTTTGCGCTCTTATCCGTTCAGATTTATGTAGTGGTGACGCAGCAATGTCGGATCTCGCCAAATGCCTTTCGATTACAAAAGACTATTGGGTTTCTGTCTATATGTTGTGCGGAGCAGCTGAGAAAGACGGTTTTCACATCGATAGCAACGCACGTCGCATTTTATGTCAGCGATATCATTCTTTCGTGGAGACCGTCAAACGTTTGGATGAGAAAGCGAAGGAAGATAGTTTTGTGTACAAATTAGATCACTTGCTCTGCTCCTGAATGGAAAGGATTCAAATCACCGCCTGTTCGACCCGCCGAAATCGATTCTCTTTTGTAATCCATTTCTTAAGTTTTGCTTTAATTATTATTTTGAAACGTATGGCGTCGATTTCGGATTCTATATTAAGCAAATTCGACACCACACCATGTGTATCCACTTCGACAGCTTCACCAATTGGAACGGAATAATGCTTTTTTCTGTGACCGAGATGGAGTTCTATTTAGGAGGTTGCCAACGAGATTACAGCCGAGGAAGATACTATGTGATCAACTGTCGTCTCCAGGTTATTTTGAACACCGGTACACTCCCCTCACTCCCCACCCGCTCCCTTTTGTACTCCCTTTTCAATTTTAGGGTAGTTCCCGATATTTAGTGATTTTAACAAATTTTTAAGCGGTTATTTTACCGATACTAAAATTTAGGGGAGTGAAGGGAGTGATTTTTGTGGCATAAGTTCTAGGAGAAGAAGACATGAATATCAACAATGAGGTTTCTTGGAGTCTGGGAAATAGGAGAAATTAGACTCCCCTCACTTCCCTACCGCTATAGCTATACGGGTGTTTTTGTAATGACCTTCATTTCATACGACTTTTGTCCGCTAATTATCAAAATGTGTACAAGGGAGTGCCAAACTCCCCTGCAAGACTCTCAAGGGAGTCCGGGGAGTGGGTGGTCTAAGAGGTCAAATTAATGTAATAAGAGAGTCAATCAATATATTTGAGAAGAGAGTTTCGAAAACGGGATTTCTTCTTGTACAACAAATATCAATGACATCGTCTTGGGTTCAACAATAGAGAAAAACTTTTTGTTGTTTTAAAAGTCACCTACAGATTCTTCACTTAAAACTACGAGTTGCTTCCGGAGGCGGATTGGGTTTGGGTGTATTGAAGAATAAAAAACGGTGTTCAAAAGCAACGAAGGAACGTTCCGAATGCGGAGAATCAGAAAAAGTAAATGTCTTCTATTTTGTATTTTGTTACCACGTTATAAGTTACATCCCAGTTGATATCGCCATCATTCTAAGGTTTTTCTTGATCTTAAGAATGATCGAGATTCAAAGAATGTTCAAATTTGAGACAGTCCCCATTGAAAGATCATTGATATGCAACCAATTCAAATACGATAGATAAGAATATCAATCCCATCGCCGTGGTGATCTCACAACAGCAACAAATTCACAATCTCTCCTAAGACGACAAACCCCAGACTAATCCACAAGCAGCCCATTAACCCCGTCTCCACATACATCACCCCGCTCACTATGGTTCCAACTAACCGTCCCATACTATTAGCCATATAGTAGAATCCAACATTCACCGCCACTTTATCCCGATTCGAAAACTTTAATATCAAGTAACTATGAATTGAACTATTAACTGCAAATACAATCGCGAATAAGCCTAAGCCCATAACAAGCGATAGGACAGTGCCAGTATATGACATAGAAGGGCTGATAAAAGTAAAGAGGAGAGAATTGAGCAAAGTAACAAGAGCAAGAATTCCAGTCCAGAAAATCAAAGGTTTTGCGGTTGTAAGAGGATACATTTTCAACGGCTGCAGAATGAATTTGGGTGTAGAAGACTGCACAATCCCGTAAATGATAACCCATACAGCGAGAAACAATCCAGTCTGGTAATAACTCCATTCCAAAACACCCCTTAAATAAACTGGCAATGCAATTTCAAACCATAAATCTCTACTACCGAACAAAAAGAACCTTGAAAGTGATAAAATTGTTACGTTTCTATCTTTCCTAAAAATCCGTTTTAATGTCAGCTTTTCTCCCGACTTGGATATTCCAAGTCCACTATCTACGAAGATCCAACTTGGAATAGCAACCACGGATGTCACACCAGTCAATATTCCCAAAGCAACATAAAACCCTGGTATCAATATGACACTGCCCAAAAAATAACCGATCCCTTTGATAGAATTTTTAGCACCGGTTAGGTTCGCAACAAGTCTGAACAGAGGGCCACCAGAATCGGATTCCTTTGTGACTAGTTTAGTGATACTCTTCCCACTCATTTTGACCAAGTCTTTTGCGATCCCGCTGAAACCTTGAGATATTGCGATGTATACAATAACGACGGAGCGAGACCACGAGGACGAAAGAAAGAAGAGGAAGAGGAGAGAGAAAGTTGACTAAAGAGACCGGCGAGGAGGCATGGTTTCAGACCGATTCGGGAACCTAGGATTCCTCCCAGAAGGTTTGTGAGCACTCCGAGGAGTTCGTACAGAGTAAACATGATCTATAGTGGAAAGCAGAACAAATCGTAAGTTTAATGGTTAGGTATTAGCATTAAGCAGAAAGCTCGAAACACACAGCCAATTCAAAAGCCCCAAACCCTCTTTTGAATAATTCCAGCAAGACAATCATTCTTAATGCTGAATCCGTCAAGGTAAATATCAAATAAGTCGAAGCAATGGCATAGAAATTTCGCATCGATGATGGAGGTTCGGATCCCATTCCCCTTGAGCCGTCCTCGTTATTTCCCTTCCCTTCATTTTCCATGACCACTCCTTCAGCGTCCCCTTTGCCATCCTCGATAATGCTTTGAAGTGATACAGAACTTGACTCTGATGCTATCTCTGCCGGGTGCATATTCTAATTCAGCTGCACATTTGTGGACTAGAGATATGTCAGGATTGATAGTTTCGCAAACCAATTCATCATTGAATCAGCTGACAACAGCTGGCGTACTAGGGACTAGGTGCCTGTCAATTTTAACTCGGCCAACCAGGGCACCGACTCTGAGCACGTGTTTTGTTGGGGAGCTTTGTGGAACTCTGGCTGTAGAAATCCAATTTTCACGTGGCTGAATATATTCACTTCAACTGCAACTCTGCAAGGCAAGTGCAATCTGGCATGGTCATTTGAGACGTGGAACAGTGGTCCTTTGTCCATGCTTTGAGTGTAAATCATACTGTCATTGAACCCATTCTTGAAGGAGAACAACACATGTCCAATGGTATCATGAGGAAAGAAATCGTTGGAGCCTCGATTGGTGTAATCTACGGCGAAATCTGTTTGCAGCCCTCATAAAAATGCCGTGACATTTTTGCTTGTGTATGGTCGATTCCATTGTTGAGAGTGATAGTCGTCTGTAGTAAGCACTAGAATAAAATCGTGCATACATAAACATAAAAAACCCGCTATTGTCGGCGTTGACGATTTTTTCACGGAACCAACCAATCCGTCAAATTACTAGTTTCTCCCCACCACCTTATCAAATATTGGCATGAAACTTTACAGCCACTGGTATGAATTTCCAAGAAGACCAAAAATATCAAGGCGCTGGTTGAAATACGCACAAAAAAGGTTGACATTTTTTGAAATTTGAAAATTCCCAGTCTGACACGTGCCCAAAGTCTTACTCATCTATTAGCTTATTACACCTATTACAACCTTACAATGAAGCAGCGACCCATTCTACTAATTCTAACATTCTCCAGCAGTATCCTTGCTCATTATCATACCACGCTAAAATTTTCACCATAGTCTTATCCACAACCATCGTCGATAATGCATCAACGATACTCGATCTAGTATCACCTCTAAAGTCTTCACCGACAAGCGGACGCTCTTCAAATCCCAAAATGCCTTCTAATTCACCTTCCGAAGCATTCTTCAGCAACTCATTTATCTTCTCTTTAGTTGTTTCGTTTTCCAGTTCAAATACAACATCAGTCAAACTAGCATTGAGAAGCGGCACTCTCACGGCTAGCCCATTGATTTTGCCCTTTAGAGACGGATAAATAGATGTAATTGCCGTAGCAGAACCTGTAGTGGTGGGAACAAGCGACAAGAGACAGCTTCTTCCGCGACGGAGGTCTTTGTGTCCCGAATCAACGATAGTTTGTGTGTTGGTGACACTAAAATGAACAAACCAAAGGAAGTTAAAATCATAATGAGATAATAGGAATACAATGTCTTACCAATGCATGGTGGTCATTGTGGCCCGAGTGATACCGAGTGGCAGAATGACCTTGACGATTGGAGCTAGGCAATTGGTCGTGCAAGATGCATTTGTAACAATGTGATGTTTTGTGGGATCGTAAAGATGGTGATTAACGCCCTGATATGGCCACACAGTCGTTTAGAATAGACCAAGAATATAAAAGGATTAGAATAGATGCTAACCATAACAATGTTGAGGGCTTCGTCGAACTTGACTGGGGACGAGACAACGACTTTCTTCACTCCAAATTCGAAATATCTCTTCAAGACTTCCTTCGTCAAGTTCTTGCCTGTACATTCTACCACTATGTCAATATTTAATTGAGTCCATGCGATATCAGAGAAGTCGTCGTGACTGGAATACGATATCATGTAATCGCTGCCAACAAAAATATGGTTGGTGTTGGCATGTATTTTACCAGCCTGACTTTTCCATATTCCTTTAATAGAATCGAATTCGAGCAAGTGAGCCGACGATGCAGCATCACACTTAATTTCGTTGATACACACGATATCGAAATGGTGAGGGTTAGTAATAGTAATAATGTCAAAATAGGCCCGAAGGAAGAGCCGGCCCATCCGCCCAAACCCATTGATGAGAACTCGAGATTTTCTGGAGGGAGCTGCCTGCATACTGGGTAAATTGTGTCCGAGTACTGTATGTTGCAGCGGATAAACTTGAATAAAAAGAAATGAGCTGTAACCCTTCTCTTTTTTCTGGGTTGCCAAACGGGGCCAAACTGATCTGCTCCATGTTCACCATAATTTCGGTCCAATCAGGTCGAAAGTCTTCACACGTTTTATCCGGAATTCAAGAGTTTTAAATTAGGCGAAGAGACAAAATACAAATTTTTAAATTTCTACCTGCTGAATTAACGAGCGACAGGTTGGTTTATATTTAAATATATTCAGACAACAATTTGACCCCATCGGTTTTTTGTTAGTATCTGTATTCTAAATGATGAAAATCAGCGAACTACCGGTGGAATGATTGCGACCGGTCATTCTGAATTCCGGCTCGTAAAGGTACCCGATAACGAGAGAAGAAATTGTTACCTTATTGGGCAAATGAAGAAACCTCGACAACTAGTTCAAGGAACCTTCCAGCGGATATCTCGAGTTGTTGTCCCTTCAATAATGCTTGCACGGGAAGTGACAGTTTCTAATTTTGGCATTGAAATTTCCCCGCCCTGCTGGTGTGAAGGGTGTTAAAACGTGTTAAAAAAGTCAGGTTCACTACACCGGCACGCTCGTCCCGTCTTTGTCCAACCACTGTCCGTACCAAAAACCAGTAACTCCATGTCGAGTCCACACGCAAGTCACTCAACTCCAGGTGCTATTGCTGCTGTCTGTGTGGTATTCGCTCTGGAAGCTATTTTCTCTATTGTGCACACCAGAGGCTTGGGTTACCTCTGGAAGTCAAAGGCTTATCTATGCTTGACTGCTGCAACCATTCTCAACGCACTTCACGGATACCTCATTTCGGGGCTCGAAACATGGTTCAACGTTGTCTCTAATGCCGGTATTATGTTTGTTTGTATGTTTGTCATGGACCTTGCCGACATTTTATACTATTATGCCGACGGTCTCCGTTTGAACGCATTGACTACAACATCACCCACTCTCAACAAAATTTCAAAATTCCTTGTTGCTGCCGGCATATTTGTTAATGTTTGGGATTTCTGGTTCTGGAACGTTTTTCATATGGACCTTAATGCGTGGCTATGGTTAAACCAATCTAGCCCATCGTTTATTGCCTATACTCAAACTGCTGTAGACATTGGGTTGGCAATTGCGTTCGTTATTGCAGCGCGCGAAAAGCTGGCATTGAATTCAAAAGCAAATCTTAAAACACTCGTTGACACTGTTATCGTTTGCGAAAGTATTATTACTATTGTTTGCATTGTTTGGATTATTACGTATATCTACCCAAGTTCCATTGGAAACCCTCCATCTATTGTTGTTGCGTCAATTGAAGTTTTAATTGGAATGTTAAAATGTCGTATTCGATTTCATGAATTCCAAGCTTTGGCGACATTGATTAAAAATGGTAACGAAAGTAGAGGGCGTGGTCCTAGTACTTCCAATGGTTTCAGTTCTACTGGTATTTCGAACGGTGCGTCGAAAACTATTGATACAGCCTAAATATTTACTGTTGGATGGTGGATATGTGAATGTGTGTTCTTTTTAATATTATATCCTTTTGCGACGTTTTGCCTACCACATGTTTTGGCTTAAAGATTCAATAAAGATGGATTGATCCTCGTATTGAGCTAATTTCGTTCTACTGGAAAAAACGCTTATCTATTCTTAATACAATGAAATTCGGGTAGGGAATTCGAACCGAATAAGATCATTGACCCTTTCAATCAGGGATGAGCACGAGACGAGACGAGACGAGATCTCGTCCTGCGAACAAAATCCGATCTCGCGATCAGCGAGAAATGTTTGGACAGGTTCTGTGCTCGGCGAAATCTCGTCTCGTCTCGGATAAACCGAGATTTCTCGTAAATTCTAAAGTTTACTGCCAATGATTTTGTTCTAGGCTAATGCCATTTTGTGTCTTTATTTTAGTTATTGGATTTAATGTGAATTGTCAAACTTTTTATAACATCTAACCAATTAGTATTTGTATAATTGTCCAAATTGAGTACAATAAAATCTTATATTAACTCTAACCTATCCGGTTTCTGAGTGTGGAATAGCGAATACGATAGCAGAGAGTAACGATTGAACTTAGTGAAATTTTGGTTACGTCGAAACGAAGGATTTGATTGGTCGAAGCGAACAATAACGCGTCGAATGAACTTGACGAACTTAGCGAAATTTAGAACAACGAAGTTCGCGACTCGACAACTCATGCGCATGCATCGTAATCATATGAACAAATTATCCGCAACAACAGCTACTTGCAGAAGCTTACGTTACAAATTATATTGTTTACGTTACATCCCAATTAGTATTAAACCAATTAGCAGTTTTGTAGAATTTAGACATGCTGACTTGTGACAGTAATATGATTGTATTATTGCACCCAAGCACATGTAATAGCATAGCTTGTCTTATGTATTTATAAGCACGGCAACCCGCTTCCTGTTCAGCAGGATTGAATTACTGATCTTCTGAATAGGTAAGTGAAGGTTGACCACTTCATTGTAGTAGGATTGAATTACTGATCTTCTGAATAGATCGAGATTTTTAAGACTCAAAGATCCCAAGCCTCTCGTAATTATCTCAGCGAGTTCCACAGACCCATCCCACACCGGGTACGTGAATGATGCGACCGTTTTTATCCCAAAGGATTTTTGTGGTCGCCGTAGGGAAGCCCAGACATATACTATGCAGTATGTTGATACAACTATGATTAATCGTACGCGGCCAAGCGGGAGTGTTAAGAATGAAATAAGGTGTGGCCGCGTGATCTTTACAAAGTACGATTAATGGTAACTTCTTGTGACCAGAATGACATCACAATGTATTCATGATTAAGTGTATGGTTACATGTTGTATATACCCAGCGGAGTAACTGTAATAACTAAGAAAACTTAAGACTAATTATGTACTTGATAACGAGTTGTTGGACCGGCCACCGCATGGTGTGCTATTGGTGTGAAGTTGTCAACTTTCACTGCACTCAAAGATTACAGAAATACTATGGAGTATGGATACGACAGCAAGACTGCGCAATGCAATTTTGAATTAATCGAAAGCACTTTCAATCGTACTTTTAATTATGTTTCATGTTACTGCGTTTTTTGCGTTGGGTCACGACTCATGACTTGATTGTATATGGATCCAATTGTGAATTTGTGCGTGAGAATGAGACATCGCCAACCCGGTACATGAGAAATTAATACTTTTTAACAGCATTGATTCATGCTGAGATTATGGGATTCTGATAATACCCTTCCATGGTAAACTGTTGTAGATGTGTCAATAGCCGTGAACGGTAAAGTGTGGCCGCGTCCAGTGCAGGAGAAGTCAAGATCATACGTGGAATGTAAGGGAAACTGTTGAGAACCATATACACAATATGGAAAACTGTGAATAATCACATATCCAACAGAGTTTACAGCGATATCATACTGAATGCATTGTCATCCCAGGCCGCAGCTCCCTCATAATGCTGTGATGGTCACAGAGCCGTCGGTGGAGCAGCTATCCGGTCTGTTGACTTGGTCAGTTCCGGCATTGAAGGACCCTCCGCCTTGGCCGCCGCCGTGTCCTGGACCGCCACTCAAGTTGTTTCCGCCGCCGCCACCAGTGTAGCCGCCGCCGCCGCCACCGCTGACTCCCCACCCACCCATCCCTCCACCTCCTCCAAACCACCTCCCCTACTGAAGATCTACTGGCACCTCCAAACTGAACATGATATCCCCCGACAAAGTTGCCAGGTCGTCCTTTCCCTCCATACCCAACATAATCTGCCGTCCAGATAATTGCACCATCTCCACCGTCCCCTAGCCATCCTCCACCACCCCCCGCGGCATCGTTAATCCCATGATTAGTATAACCAATAGAAAACGCGCCACCATTTCCACCATACCCGATCCCTGAATACCCACCATTGCCTGACCCACCACCATTCACAGGGATAGTAGTGGACGAGCCAAAACCACCGAAGCCAACGTCATGACCCCCTCCGCCTCCACCTCCTGCGGCAATCAACAATGTATTGGATGATCTGATATAGACAAACGAGCCACCACCGCCTCCACCTCCCCCCCAGAGTCCAAAAATTCCCGCTTGACCCACAACAATGCCAAGCACATCACCCCTCTGGAGGAAGAACGTACCTTCTATCAAAGCGCCCTTCCCACCATAATACGACCCACTCCCTGCACCAACCGCTCCCTTGACGGCTATCCTATAGTTTCCGTCTCTTGGTACCGTCCACTCTTGGATACCCTGTATCGTCATACTGAAAAAAATATCGCTCTGTGCCCATAGTTGTGACGAGTATGCCCCTCTGCTCGCAGATAATGTAGGACCAAAACGTCCTGCGGCCCCGGCATTCGTAAATGTATGCGATGAGAATGAGTATAATTCCAAAATCACAAGAGGGAATGTGCGATATGATGGAGCACCAGGCAACATATTTTCGAACATGGCGCGGTAAATGCCTAATCTGGTAGTATATGATTCCGGTGCTGTCGGTACTTGACTGGCATTCGGCCAGATACTGTTGTTGAATGTGCAAATAGACATTTGATTTCCGCATACTCCAATAACCGCGTCATTTGTTGCATTTGTTGATGCGTAGACACATGCGGAAAATCTGTCGGTACAGTTGGATGAAAACCATGTTACGTCTTGCCAACGAGCAATCGGGATCATGATATTGGCGTATCGTTGCCATCTCGCATCGTAAGGTACAGTGTATGGAGAGGAGGCATCATACGTGTGAGGCCACAGTATATTCTCGAATGTGCATATCCCCATACGATTTCCACAATGACCAACCGCAATATCACTTGATGCCCCACCTGAAGCGGCTACGCATTGTGTCATCAGATTTCGACACGATCGAAGGAAGGCAGTCAGGCTCTGCCAGTTCCTAGTGGAAGCAAGGGTACCAGAGTAGACATTCTGGTAGAGCTGCAATCGGTCGTTCGTATAGGGCTGTTGCCAAAATGCGGAAGTGTCGTTTCCGTATGGCCATCTCCCCTGTCTTTGCGTACAAACACTCATCCCATGACCACAGGTCCCCACAACCAAAGGAAATTGCACACCACCAAGGGTATCGACGCACCGGAGGAACTCAGCTCTACAGTCGGGTAAAAAATCTGTCAAATTTTGCCAGGGTGTAGACGTTACAGTTGTCGACGATTCCGATAAAACGTTTCGATACATAGTTAATCTTGGGGTTGCATCGACAGAGGCGGATGCAGGTCGTTCGCCACCGATATTAGACGACCAAGGCCAAATCAGATTGCCAGAAAAGGTACAAATAGCCATTTTGTTGCCGCAAATTCCAACTGCAACGTTGTAGTCACCGCTACCAACACCCCCAATGGACGAGGACTCCACACAGCTTCTGAATAGTCGGACGCAGTAAGGGTGGAATGTTGACACATCTTGCCATCTGGACTGACCAAACACGCCCCCCACCAAAGAAGCGACGAGAAGAATCAGCACGAGTGGATTGTAGTTCAGTTTTGAGCCGATTTTGAACAGCGGTCCAGACGAAGACATTGACACTTCAAAGTTTGTATGAAACGAGGTAGCGGATGCTGGATGAAATATCTGTGTGATTTGCAAAATGATCACCAAATCAGCAGGATGATTGAGACAAGCCTCCCTTATCGTGACGTTGTAGTGATTTAAATAAATAGTCTTCTCTAATAAGCGAATAGAAATAAATATCAGGAAAATATATATCATGTTAGATTCAGTTTTAATAGACATTGATTCCCCAAGTCGGACAAATAAAACAAATTCACAGAATCAGGCTATACCTTTTGTTCTTGTTCGCTTCCACTGTATTTTGTCTGCGTGAACTTTGAACTGATCTGCGGTTCTCGGGAAACACTTTTTTCTCTGTTTACACTGGTGAAATAGAGCGAACTGGTTGTCTGGTGAATCTCGATAGGGTGAGATGAAATGAAACTAAGATGGTTGGTTTATGAATGTCCCCTGACCCTCGAGTTGCATGCATGCTGCATGCAAGCCAGATGCCTAGACTGGAATCACAGTCTCACAGATTGTCAATGCGAGCAGCGGGTCTGATCACAGTCCGAACTCTGAACTCCGAACGTGGAATCGGCAATCGCTGATCCATCTTTCTTGCAGTTGGTACACTATTCGCTCATGCCAGGGAACAAAGACTGAAGATGGAATTTTGTGAATGTAGTAAGAAAATATATAAACAATTTGGTTCATATGAATTGCATCGCAGTTTAGCAGAATCAGCCTCAGGAACCGACATCCCGGTAACGGATCTTCCATGAACGCGAACGACAAGAATACACCCGACAAGCTTATCCATGTTACTACCGCATCATGTATTGTCTAAGGATTGTCATACATTTATTTTGCAATTTCAATACTCCCTTCAGATAGTCATCATCACACCGACTAATTTTTTTTTTTTTTTTTTTTTTTTTTTTTTTGCAAAGCTTGATACCGGAGTTGTTGCTGAACATGGATTTTTCAGCGGACGGGCGAAAATGCTCAAAAGTTTTGTTGAGAACGAGCCAGAGACCGATGTGGAGGGTCATGGTACTGCTAGGTTAGGTTAGGTTAGGGGGAATTAAACCAATTTTATTGTCCTTGAAAAAGGTTTAGCGGCGATCAGATAGGTACATATCCTCAACCACACAAATCGGATCCTTAGCATCAGATAGGAATAGTAGTCTTTAAAGGGCTTATCAGAATAGTTAATACAAGAAAGGGGCGTATACAAATCGGTCTTAGCAAGGTATCAGATAGGAGGAATACAACTGGATAGGTACATATCCTCAACCACACAAATCGGATCCTTAGCATCAGATAGTCTTGCTTCAAGAAGCTCAATTTCGTCCAAGAGGGCATTCTTTTCCTTCAAATGTTTTTTTTTCCACAGGAGGTCAGGTGTGGATGTCGATTAATGAAGTAGTGGAGGTTTCGAGGATGAGTCGGATAGAATCAACCACGTCATATCGGCATGTCCAATAGAGCGAGTTAGGTTAGGTTAGGTTCCCTCACCGTTGAATCGTCGCTTAGGTTAGCGGCGATCAGATAGGTACATATCCGTTTTGAGAAATAAAATG
>JAHLJZ010000073.1:0-115685 GCA_025602915.1 Paraphysoderma sedebokerense
ACAACTTTTGCTCCCGGGCCTCTCTTCACTTTTACTTTTACTTCTACTTTTACTTCTACTTTTACTTTTACTTTTACTTTACTTCACTTCTTATCAAATACATACTTTAACAAATCATCGAAATCTTATCCCCACTTCTATTTTATAGTTTATTCATTCTTATCTTCCTGGCATCACTCATTTCTTTCATCAGTTTATGTTGTTAGATTTGGTTAGGTGAGATCTTTATTAGCGCTTTTTGCTCTTTCGTTATCCTTCCCTTTTTTCAACGGTGGTGGTGAATGTATGTGCCTAAGCGTTCTCTCCTGACCGAGTTAAGGTCGCGCAACTTCGCGCAATGCTATCCTCAACCCTTATGCTACTTCGGCCCTTGTTAAACAGATCAATGGCTGTGGAATTGATCGAAAATGCACAAAAATGCATGAAATATCTTTTTATATTGAAATATGACGGTTTTCTGTCAGAAATTTGCAATCATTGTCATAGCTCTCTGAGATGTATTTGTTAGATTGTTGAATCTGCGTTTGTACGCGATTCTACAACTCCATCGAAAATATCGCTCACTTAAATTTGTAATAAGGAACTAATTTTCCCTTTAACCATGTCAATACATATCAGTATGAGATCTCGGAGTGTAATTGTCATTGTTATGCATTATTTAGTCGATATTAGCACAATTTTCTCAACCAAACAAATACGAGAACGGGAAGCAACCGTGCTTGCTTTCCAACCTTCGGTCAGCCATAATATATGAGGAGCGCTATGTAGATTTCATTCTTTAGACCTATTTGAATCATTTTCTCTCATTTGTTTTCTTATTTTTGCCAAACATGAATGATTTTGCTCAATGTTTGTTTGATGACGCAGTTGCGTTGCGTAGAATGTTACAGATTGAATTAAAAAGGAATACATCTATTCACATTGAATAAATCACTCTATAATGGGTTTTGACTTATGAACAAGACTTTATGATATCTTTCAATATCTATTCTCTCATTACTTGTCACGTCTAAGAACATTCGGCCGCAAGTCCGTGGGCTGACTGCCCCTAAAGCTCACTTTAAGACTTAATGCGATTCTCTTGTGTCACAAGTGTAACAAGTTACTGCCCCTAAAGTTTATTAACAATATTTTGGATGTCGAGCCCCGAAAAGGAGAGAAAAAGAGAAAGAAAGAAGGGGAAAAAAAAGGGAAAAAAAAAGAAGAAAAGAAGAAAGAGAAAAGAAGGAGGAAGAGTATTAATTTTCCGGAAAATCAATCTCGTTGCATCTTTTTCCTCTCCAGCGCGCCGCAGGCGCTTCCGCTCCGCTCGCTTCGCTCGCTCCGCGGGGGAGAGGACTGATACATAAATAAATTTCCAAAGGGCGAGGTCGTCGCGGGGGTTGCTGCCAGAAACCGCTGCCTGTGGTCAAGTCCGCCATTTGTCTGCACCTGAAGTGCAGATTGGGCGGCCACATTCAGGGCCTCTCAGTTGTGGTCACCTTCTCAAGGTCAAGTCACTCCAGCGAAGTAACTAGTCCTTTCAAGATGCCGCACAACTGTCGGAGAGAACCGACGGACAAGTAGGTCGGCTTCTTCACAGAGTAAGGAAGCGTCAAATTTTGATGTCTTGTGTTAGAAGAACATCTTACGGGCTCAACCAAGAGTCAAGTACCTTCCCTCGGTGACCCTATGTACCTAGGAACTTGACCGGCTTCAACTCCTCTAAGGTAGGTGACTAAAACTTTGCGCCCAAAAGGCCCGCAGTTTCGTGTCGGCCCGGAATTTCTCGATAACGGCCGCGCCAACGCCAGTTCTGCTGGCTGTGGGGCCGTTCAAATCCAAATAGTGGGGGTTTAAAGCCAATTTGGACACCTTTTAGATGGCCCTTAGGAATGGGCTGGGCCGCCGGCGCTCCAGTCAATCCCGGTTTAGTTCTTGGCTCGATTCTTAGCTTGACTCTTGAACTAGAATTCAGGACTAAGCTTACTTGGTGACTAGACTTGAGCTTGACTTGCGGCTCCAGCACTAAATGTCCATGGTTAGTCGACGATTTAACTTGGCCTCCGGGCATTTGCTCTTAACACTTGCACTAGGAACTTGGACAAGTCGACTCACTACAGTAGGGTTTGGGTGATTTAGCACTTGCCTTGCCTTCACTACTAGGTGACTTTACTCCATTGGTCGTACTTCAAAATTCTAATCTGCAGGGCACTAACTACTTGACAGTTGCAGATAGCTACACTTTCTTGCTAGTGTTACTTCCTTACTTGCTACTTGGTACTTGCTACTTGGATGCGGTGCCACGCTGCGAGTGCTAGACTAAAGATTTGGCTCCACGCAGGTTTTTACCCATTACCCTAACCAAGGACTAAGCCAGTCGTCACGTCCACAGTGCCAAACTCACATTCCTTACTTGAACTCTTTGATCAGTAAGCCGTCACTGCACTGCACCAGAACTAGGCTTTTTGTTTTTTCACCTCGCTTGCTTGTTTAGCTTAAACGACCTGGTCCGTAGCACCATATATTCTTCCTTTTCGGTCCTTCTTTTACTTTCTCCCATTCCTATCAGATTTAAAATGCTACTGTAATACCGCACTGCAGAATAGAAACTTTTTTATGGATTTCTGGAAGGAGAGCTGATGTGTGAATTTCAGCGAAAAATTTGTAATCCGTTTATTATCTACGGATTAGGTTTGATTACAGCAATAAATACTGATGCATCATTACAGTAGTTTTACCTAGTCATTGTGCCAGCAAAAAAAAAGAAAATGCTTTATTTGCTCCCAGTCCCGTCTCGGTCTGTTGCGTTCGCTCGTCCTTTCCGTTCCCTCGTTCCCTTGTCCACCTGCTTATACTGCTCTTCCTCATCAATCAACCTCTGTTTCCACTTTTTATCTGTTACACAGTCTTCCCACAATATAGAATCTCTCTTCAATCTCCTTTCCCTGTTCCCACTCCCGCATCCGCTTTGCAGTTTGAAGACGGCCTCGTCAACCTTGTTTATAAACGATGAGTTTCCCTAATCTCGCAATAGACGACCAAGGCAAAATCCTGGATGATGCCCTCAGTAACGTCAAAGTACAAACATTTCAAATGAAAAGATGTCTTGTATGTGTACTCCTTCTCCTTTCAGTATCTATCGACTGCATCGCTAGATTTCAGATTATTACATCCTTATCTTCCGCGACTTCCTCTCTCGTTTCGTCCCTCCCTTTGTTTAATCAAGCTCTAATCTTCCATGTAACTTATTATTATCTTTTCTTCTCATTCAAACGATGCAGGAAAATGATAGATTAATGGACGCTCTCAAACACTGCTCCACAATGCTCAACGAATTGCGCACTTCTGCTCTCACTCCAAAGAATTATTACGAACTCTATATGTCGATTTTTGACTCTTTGCGCTATCTTTCACATTACCTCGTCGATTCTCATAACTCCAAAAAACAACATCTCGCAGATTTGTACGAATTGGTTCAATACGCCGGGAATATTATACCGCGACTTTATCTCATGATCACTGTTGGCAGTGCTTATATGAGCACCAAAGAAACTCCAGTCAAGATTGTTATGAGGGACATGATGGAAATGAGCAGGGGTATACAGCATCCCATAAGAGGGCTCTTCCTAAGACATTACTTGAGTAGTGTGACGAAAGATTACCTTCCCGATGGCGTCGATCCTGAGAAGTAAACATCACACTTCCACTTTTTGTTGCTACAGTTCAACTAACATGCCTTCGTGTATCTATTACCGTTCTTTCCTTTATTTTCTAATGTAGCGCAAATGGCGATGTTTCCGATTCCATAAACTTTATCTTGCAGAATTTCACGGAAATGAACAAACTCTGGGTGCGTCTGCAACACCAAGGGCTTACCCGAGACCGTGAAAAAAGAGAGGCGGAAAGAAAGGAATTGCGTATTCTTGTTGGCACTAACCTCGTCAGGTTAAGTCAACTTGAAGCAGTTGATTTGGAAATGTATCAAAAGACGATACTCCCTGCAATTTTGGAACAAGCAGTTATTTGTAAGGATACTATCGCTCAAGAATACCTCATGGAAGTCATCATTCAGGTAAGAGAAGATCACATACCTGGTTGAGTGATCAATACGCTTAGCTTCTCACTTTCTGCACATGTCGTTCGCGGGGACTGTATTACTTTCTCCTCCCTAGGTATTCCCGGACTCGTTTCACTTGCGAACCCTTGGCCCTTTCCTCAGTGCGACAGCACAATTGACACGACATGTCAACGTGAAGCAAATTGTTATATCCTTGATTGACCGACTTTCCGCCTATGCATTGCGTATTGCTGAATATGGAAGTGGGGAGGATCTGGATGACTCCAAGATTGTAACAGAAGCATTGGACACGAAAAGCTCAGACGCACCTGGTGGCAAAAGAGGCATCCCAGACGACGTCAAGTTGTTTGAAGTCTTCTGGAAACAAGTCACTGAGCTCATCAAGGTATTATGCGAATACAAATGATTTCTCGTCTAGACAGATTGCTGTTGGGTTTTTCTAACTTCATAAGCTCACAGGCGCGTCCAGATCTGACTCTCCAGGATATCACTTCTTTGCTCGTTTCCTTGACCAACCTCAGTCTAAGCTGCTATCCAGAGGAGTTGCACTACATTGATCAGATTCTGGGGTTCGCGGGCGAAACCATATTGAGCTTACAACAGTCGTATGTAGTTTCTGTTAAATTGGCGCGGATTGACATGGTCCACCCAAATAATCCTAACTCCCCGACATGCTAACTTGGTGATTTCTCCCGTTGTTATAGGGGCAACGTCGCTGATATGACCAATAACATTACCCTCACTAACCTTCAAGGAATTCTCACTCTTCCGTTAAAGACATACACCACTATTCTGACGCTGTTAAAGTTTCCCTCCTCCGCTCGATCAGCCCAAGCTGCCCAAACGACCATTACAAGTTCGAATTATACATCAGTACTCAATCAGTTACCTTATTCAGCGCGCCATCACGTCTCTATTCAGATCCTTAATCACACACTCTCTCATCAAACTGTCATTTCCACACCTGACTCTGTTTCCGGTATTTTTGATTTGATTTCAACCATCACCAAAGATCAGAAAGACGGGCCAACATGGAAACATTTTACCTCTACCGCAAGACGGACAGCTGGAGGAAGTAACCTGTTTGGTGGCATTGATTCTGAAGACATGGAGTCAGATGCCGACAAAGCCAAAAGAAGAGAACATGAAGTAGAAATGGCCGAAGAGCAAGCTTTGATAGCTAAATTAGTGCATTTGCTTGTTAATGAGGATCCTGATACTCATTTTCTTGTGAGTGTGTTAGCATACCTTTGCTTTTACAATTCGGTCGCTTACTTTTGTGTCCCCCGTCCATTACTCAATAGCTTCTTTCCACTGCGAGAAAGTATCTGTCAGAAGGAGGACCTTATCGCATCAAATTTACCTTTCCAGCCCTCGTATATTCCACTGTCAAACTCGCACATCGGTACAACGCATTTACTAATTCTGAAACTAGCGAAGAATCGTCGACTCGAACCAAGATCATTACTTTATTCAAGTTCATTCATCAAATTGTCACTGTGTTAAATGCAAAATGCGAGAGTGCTTCCGAAATATGCCTACGGCTGTTCCTCCTGTCAGCTCAAAGTGCTGATGAGTGTGGGTTTGAAGAAATCGCATATGAATTCTACGTCCAGGTACATTTTGCAGCATGTTTTCATATTATCTCGCTTTGTCATGTACATTTAATGATATTTTTTGTCATTTATAGGCTTTCACGATTTATGAGGAATCTGTTTCCGACTCATATTCACAATTTACGGCTATCACCCTAATAATAGGTTCATTACAGTCTTCCACAGTATTCAGTTTTGATAACTACGATACTCTTATCACAAAATGCACCCTTCACGCATCCAAGCTTTTGAAGCGGCCGGATCAATGCAGAGGAGTAACTCTTTGTAGCCATCTATTCTGGCAGAATCATCAGGAGCATGACGCAATCGAAGAAAAAGGAGAGAAAGCACCGTATCGCGACAGCAAACGTGTCCTCGAATGCCTGCAAAAGGCACTCAAAATAGCCGATTCGTGTTTAGATCCTGTGGTCAATTTGCAACTGTTTGTTGAAATTTTAAATCGATGCCTTTGGTTTTTTGCGAAAAAATGCGATGCGGTCTGTCTTCTTCATTTTCTCTGCTTCAGACTGGGATACCAGTCGGGGATTGTGGACGACTGACTCACTAGGCATCTTTACAGGTTACGACGAAGTATCTTAACGGGCTCATCGACCTTATATCGACAAATCTTTCGAACCTGCATGAAAGCAGTCCAGATTTGTCACTGCCAACCACTTCCCATGGATCTTCCTTGTCTTTGTTCGGATCGCAAGAAAGGACTAACGAAGAGTACTTGAAAAACATTATAAAGAGTTTTGTGGTGATCCTGCAAACCATTGAAACGAGAAAGCAAAACAGTAGCAGTGTTTCATATATGGAGATTGACACTTCTGCCCTATCAAAATTGTAATTGTTGTTTTGTTCATCATTGTCCTATATACGGTTCATAAATATCCATGTTTTTGTTCGAGCGAACGCGCCTAAATAAACAAAGATTGTCGCTTCCTTCCATTTTGAGTACTTCACAAATACTATTATTGGCTTTGTAAAATTCATCATTTCTTCCACTCGTCGTCATGGCAATTGACGGTTCACAGAATGATTTCAGACTTAATCCATTTGTCAATATTCGGCTGTCTCAACCATCGTCTCCAGTCGAATCTAATCCGCCACCGCTATCACAAAATGGGGTAGACGCTGACTATACAATCCATTTAAGGGAGTGGCTAAACAAGTGGAATGATGGTGGAAGAGAGAAAATGTACGCTGCCAATACTTATCAGTACCGGAGTTGTTTGTCGTTATCTGCAATGAAGGAACTGTTGGTCAAGCTTCAATCTTGGTGGAACGATTGCATTGCCGTGTATTTTCATCGAATCTATTTAAGAGCCATACTGACACTAGCTTTCAATTGATTACAGTGTAGAAAAAGCTATCAATTGTGGGGCCAGCCCCTCTTCAACGGCAGGATCTTTCACGATTACTCTCACACCACGCCTTCAGGATTTCATACGGCAATTGATGCAATATAGTATTGTGGGCTTAATCCATCCCGAAAAGCTAACAGACGTATTGGTACAATTGGGCCAAAAGTTTCACGGTTATGTCGATCAGAAGCATTCAGATGCCATGGATGTAGATGCTATGGGCCCTGAAAGCGCACCGTTTGACTCAACCCTTGGTTCTGAAGAAAGTGCGACCAGTAATTTGGAATCGGAGAATTACCTTCGGTTTTTATCGGATTGTTTATTTATATTCGACACACTCACCTGTGAAGAATCATTAGATGGACGCAGTGTTGTAAGAGCGGGTGGCACTGAAAAAGGGAACTTGAAATTGCTTGCTGAATGTTTGATGGTATAAAACATCGAAATCAAATTCATCCCAGTCAATGACTTACACGGGGCGATTATTCGTTGCTATAGGAGCGTCAACTTATTCCCCGACATCTGCTGGTTGAGTTATTAGATGGAGGCTTCTTGGAAGAGTTGCAGATTTTGAACAGCTCCATGATATCTACCGAGGAAAGGCGGATCAGAGCTACAAAAACGTACGCGGTCATTTCTTCTTTTGTATAATGCCTGCATTCGACTTAATTTCCGTTGTTTATCAGCTACACACAACCCATATTCTCCCTCGCCCTGGAGGAAGTTGAAGGCTTCATGAATCTAATCGCCGTCCTTGCCCAGACTTTGCAGACATATCGGAAGCGAGTACCGCAATCGTTTTGCCAAAGAAGTGTGGACGGGCGCATTTTACCGGGCGACATTTGTCCACTTACGGGGTACAGAAGTGCAGAATTGCAAGAAATGGTGAACGGTTTATGGGATAAGATTAATGATATCGTTGGTTAGTTATCAGTGTGGTACAACTGCATTTCTCATTTCACTATATTGATTCTTTACGTTTTTCAGTCCAACACAAGTTGGCGTATTTTAGAGTGATCGATATTCTTTTACGCGCTTTCGCGGCATCTGTTGGAAATCATTGGGCACTATTTTTAACTTTATTTGAAACTTGCCCCTGGAAAATAAGTAAGAAGACTATATCAAAGAACGAGCCGCGGACGGCTGAATTAGCGAATGATGATATCGCCCAAGTACTGAGTTTCCTTTTCGAACGATTCCATGCTGTAAGTGTTTCTTCTTGATATTAGAATGATCTGCTCTAACTCTGTTGTGACTATAGAGTTCTGATCCTACTCCCCACGGATATACTGCAAAATTTCATCAGACTCGCAATGATAAATTCAGCTCTGCAAAGACATCGTTCTCCAGTCTTTCACGTTTCCTCAAACCAGATTATGATGTTCTTTCTAGAGTTGATGCAGACTTGGAAGATATGAAAGCCCACACCGTCCCGGAAGCGTCTGAGACAAGAGATTCGCGCGTTGGCGACAGAAAAACCAGCAAAGAGAAAGATAAATCAAAAACCACGTACAGAGAAAAGGATTGGGGATACGTTCTTGATATTGTGAACGTCGCTTTCGGCCAAGACCCGTTGGACGGCTATTATTTGGTAGCTGCGTTGCTGGTGAAACACAACGTCATCCACTTAGAGAATATATGGGACAGAGTATGATTTGTTTTGTGATGTTGTCTTTATATGTAACTTAACCCGCGTAACTCTACTTCAGCTCTATCCCAACGATATTGAGGAGTATACGGTTCCATACATCAAAACATGGAAGGATTGTTTGGATTATCTTATTCTTCAAAATCCGAAGGTTCGTAGCTTCAAAAAGTGAACACCTTTACCACCAGAACACTCTAATCTGATAAATCTCTCAGCCGAAATCACCAGATCTTGAATTGAACAGCTACTATGAGGCTGCCGCAATTGACGATGTTGAGGCTTTGAAGTTACCTCCGTTTCAAAAATCCGGATTCCTTGCCGCACTTCTATCTATAGGTGATATTGAACATGCATCGATCTTATTATCGAAGTACGGTAGCGATGATAAGTGGGCTTTATGCAATCCCGATATTGCGGACCTCATTTGTAGAATACTCGAAAAGATTATAGAACCATGTTATTTTAGGTTCTGTGCTCTCCTTCTTTCACACTCTTCCAGCAATTGTTATTGACATCACATGTAGCTGTCAGCGCATTTCGCGATTCCCTCCACGAACTTCAACCCCTCTCTCGACTTTGCTTCCCACTATTTCAACGCTTCCCCTTCCTCGCCGAGAATATTTTTTTTACACATGTTGGACTGATCAATTGCAGTACTCCCGGTCTTGTGACGATGTTTTACCCATGATATTACCGTGGCTTGATTTTGTTGGTATCGGTGCAGCCAGGAGTCAGCGATTGATAATCAAATTATGTCGCATCGCGGAAACTCAACTAGCGCAAGTAAGTCAACATGGTCTTCACCGTCTGTAGAACATTACCACTGACACTTAGAAAAAGAATGTTAGCGATAGATCTTCCAAGTTTAATTGGTTGCTATTTTTCGAACGATTTGTTCTTCCAACTCTTACACTCAATGCCGGAAGTCCAGGTGAGCAACTTAATTGGTGGGTTAGCGTAGGAATCCAAGGGTACACTAACTTCATATCGTAGCATTGAGCAGGGAGATATGGGTTTTCATGCGACATCTTGAGTATAGTGAAAGATATAAGATGTATCACAATTGGAAAATGCAGTTGTCATCAAGTGAAATGAAACTGGCGGCTCGCACTGCAAACTCCTGCATGTCATATTTACTCAAGTGCGTAATCTTTTTGGATGAGGTGTCTCCCCATCAACTTTTCAATTAACATCCCATTGCATACACGACTAGGCGGCTGGCGAAGGAAAATGTTCGCAGTCAGGGGCGAATTATTGGGAAAATTGCTCACAGTAACCCGCATGTTGTTTTTGATCGAATTTTGGAGCAAATTCGGGTAGCGCCGAATTTTGCCGTGACTGTTGTTGATGCATGTAAATACGGAACCGAATTGGCCTACGACGTGTTTACTTGCAGTATCATCGATATGTTGATTCGAAAGAGCGGTAATCACGATCTCACATTGCAAAGTAAGTTCATTGAAAAAATCCTTTACGATCAATTGTTATCCATGGTACCGGCCTTGTAGTAACGGTATATGCTACTTAGATGTATCCGAATTTATCGGCCTTCTCTTCAAAAAATATTCGGCTCTTGATTTGACGGGAATAATGGTCTACATCAAGCAGTCTGTGAAATCAGGAAGGATCAAGGAATTAGGAATTTTAAGAGAGTTAATTGAAAAGATGTCAGGTATAGCGGACGTACCGGATTTAACAGACGAGCAATTGGAAGCTCTTTCTGGTGGTGACACATTACGGCATGAGGTCAGTGGGAAATCTGACTTCTATAAACGATGCATTCGTTAATCAGATATAGCAGGTTGTAGTGGATACAAATATGAAAAACTTGAAAAAACCTTCGGCAAGACTCACGAAGGCTTTGACAGAGAACAATTTAGTGCTACCATATCTTATCGTTCTCGCCCAAGAAAGGAAATTATCGGCAAGAGTTCCGGATATAACCTACGATAATGTCTTCGACCTAAAAGATTCCAACCTTAAGGATCTTAGCTTATTTCATGACATGGTAAGGTTGACTCTGACTCCTTCAGCCGTCATACTCTGTTGCTGAAACATTTTGTCTAGGTTCACGGCACCTTTATCCAATATGTGGAATTTTTGATGCAGAATTTATCTCCTCAGAAATATGCCGAAGTTATTCCTCCACTTTCTAAATTTATAACGGATTATCATCTTGAAATTGAGACTGCTTTCTTCATATGTCGCAACAAAGTCAAGTTTGGACTACAAATAACTTCGGTTCGTTATGTGTCGCCATTCGTTTTGCCTGATGCTTTTAGCTTACAATAAAGCTCTTACCGTGCTGTTTACAGGACGAACGACAATCTCCAAAAGGTTTTGACGAATCACCAATGATTGTCGATATGGTCCAAGCAGTCGAATCGTCAGTGTCTTCCCAAGCATGGGAATCGTTCACCCCAACGTTCTATGTCATGTTTTGGCAGCTGAACTTATACGATATTCATGTACCGGAAAGAAGATATTCGCTCGAAATTGAGAAGCAGAAGACCAAGATTAAAGAATTAGAACGCCACATTATTGCAGATCCGGTATGCCTTTTATCCGTATTTGCCGAATTCCCCTTATCTCATGGTATCTCTTTTCTCTTTCGGTTAGTCACAAAAAGAACGTTTCGTGCGGGAGAAGGAAAAGTCATTGGACTTAATTTCACAATACACTCGAGAATGCTCTGAGCAATCTTCAAATTATAATGACACTTTAACTCGGCTCTCTCAAGACAAGGACTGTTGGTTCAACGGTTTGTTTACTTTTGTTGGCTATTATTTTATATTCTTGATGCGATATTCGGCTGATAAAATTCATAGAATTTACTGCGCCCCATCTGATCGCTGAAAATTTTTTGCAGTACTGCGTTGTTCCTCGCGTCACTTTCTCTCCAAATGATGCCATTTTTTGCGCCAAATTTATTATGCTTATACATTCGATGGGGACAGCTTCTTTCTGTACCTTTCGTGTTTATGATTTGGTAAAGTTGATTCTGGTGAAAATTCTCGCATTCAGAATTAGATTTTGACTGTGTTTGGGTCAGATATTTACAAATATCGGTTTTATAAACGGTTTGACAGAAAACCAAGCGAAAAATTTTGGTTTGTGATATATTCCCCCAAAGTGTAGACAGCAACTCACCTTGTCTCTACAGGACGATTCTTGAACGAAATATTGACGGTGTTATCATCGTGGCACTCAAATGAAAAGAAGTATATGATGGAGGCATTGGGTGAAAACAAACTGCCTGGATTTCAACGAGTGTTCGAAACCAGAAAGGCGCAAGTTGAACTTTTCAATCCAGAAAGTCTTGTTTCCCATAAAGATTTCAAAGTTGCTCTTGGGAAATGGTATTCTCGAATGACAATGGTATTCATTGTTTTGACACATTTGATCACGCAATTCTGTTCTCACTGGCCTTTTAGTTTTTTGTTCAAGCTCTGTCTTCCGATCGACCTTTGCAATTCCGCAATGCCCTTCATGTTCTCCTGCGCATTAATGCGCATTTCCCAGCCGCCACGCAACATGGTAACAAAATAACAGTTGGTGTGCAGCGACTCTTGGATTTAAATGATCCCGGGGTGAAAGTTTTGGCCCTGGGATATATGCCTCTGTTGAAAAAAAGCCAAGCTCGCTGGACAGATATTGAAATTTTCACGGGAATCGCGATGGTAAGTATTTTTAAGAATATATCTATTTCACCGGATGGCGCTTTTACACTTATTGTAGACTAAGTCGAAGCCGAAAGTAACGAATTTGTCTACCGAAAAATCTCAGAAACTATCGCCTTCCAAATATCCTCCTGGTTTGAAAGTAAGTTCGTTCAGGCCTGTGTATGATTCATGATTAATCTTGCTTGTCTGTAGAGGGAGCCCACGACACCAACAATGCCTAAGCCTCCGGCAACACCTCCTCGCCCGACGGATGAAGCTGCGGTTGCATTGACAATTGTTCCTTTGGATGATAAAGCTCAAAAGGATGCAGCCACTACTGGTAAGTTGACGGTAATCACACTGGCACCTCAGTATTGTAGTGACTGAAAATTGTGATTTGAAACGCCTAGAATCACCAAAGGGGGGAGGTGTAGATTGGGACGGAGCTGACGGAAAAGGAGACCGTGATCGCTCATATGGTCAGCCTCAACTGGCACATGGCGATAATAGTGGACAAGTAGAGGACAAGCCAGACCAAAAATCTATATCGGTGGAGGAGAAAACGGCAGCAACATATGAGCCATCTCGGCGAAGTATGACCAGTGTCGGCGCAGAATATGATGACAGCAGACGAAGAATGGATGACCGGTCATCGAGAGAACGGGGAACCCCTGAGTTGTTTTTCTACTTCGTTCGACATCCTGTCTCTTCTATTTTAACTTCTTGTCTTGCAGGCGCCGTACAGCGCGCGGTGACATCGTAGATAGTCGGCGGCAGTATCGAGATGATAAAGTTCGCCCAGAGTATAAGGATCGCGAGATTGAGCCACGACCGTCCTCTCGTGTTGATGAATATGGGGCTGCTCCTTCCCGACCAAAGGACGCTACAGTTGATGACCGCCCGCATACATCCCAACAGCCAACCAGTCGTCGCTCTGTCCGCGATAATGAAGTATCCGCTGTCGCTGGAGCTCCCGCTGGTTCGGGTGTCTTTCAGCGGTTGGGACCCAAAAGGACCTCCGACAGCAGCCTTCCAGGTGGTGACTCAAATTCCGGCCTGTCGACAGTCGAATTGGACAATGGTGCGACGTTCGTTTTACTAAACTGTTATTTAACTCAAAGCTAATATTGTCCCCAGGCGTTAAGCAGGCGTCTTCAAAGACAAACTACGAAATGACTGAGAGAGGAGAACAGAAAATGGTAAATAGATTTGTTGACGACCTTCTTCGTTTTCCTACATTCACTTTACTCACAATCTGATGGATAGGTGCCGGATTTACCCACCGCAAGAGATAAACGAGGCTCGCGTACGCCACCAAATTCCCAAGATCATGTTACAAGTCGAGAACATGTTCAAAATATTTCATCCGATCGGGATGATAAACGCCCTCTAGTACGTGAGACAAAATTCGCTTTCCGCTTTATGAAAATGTTACTTATGCTCTTCCGCCCGCAGGATAATAGGTCCCGACTTACCCGATCCAATTCTGGACGCTCCGCGTCAAAGGAAAGTGAACTCAGGAATTACCTCGTAGGTGCAAGTAAGGATGATCGGAAAAGGGTATGGCGCCAGGAATGGAAATATATTAATTTTGGAGCCGGCTAATGCGGTTTTTACACAAATGGTAGGAGTACAGACCCGAGAAAGATTCTGCAGAGCGATCAGTGAAACGATTACGGAGCGACGGCAGCCAGGCGACTCCTGGTGATGTTTACAATCCTCCCAAGAATCAACATCCCAGTGAGATAAAGGAATCGGACCAGAAGTATCATGGCAGCGCAGCTCCCGAGGTAAGAATGAGCTTAATGTAGTACGCAAATACGCATTCTTTAATACTTTTTGAAGCAGGATCATTCCCGATATAGGCGGACGGATGGACATAGTCACGCTCCCGCTCCATCACGCTCGGGGTCATCAGCGGTAAGAATCTATCTACAATTGTCTTCGTGTGGTCTCATGGCCGACTGATTAATCAACATTTCGCAGCCACGAAATGCGGGCGGTGTTAGGGACCGTTTGAGTCATTTGCGTAACAACAGCAACAATGCTAGCTCCAACAGAAACGGTAGAGGTGAGCGTCGATAGTGCGATGCTTTGGTAGAAATCGATGTATATAATGTTTGTGACTTGGATAGCGTCTCTGCTCTCGGAGAATCAGAACCAATGTAAAATTGATTAGTAAGTTATGAAAGTCGGATTTTGTAATGAATAAAATTCAGAATTGCATGGTGAACTGTGGGGCTGTTATAAATATTTCACTCAACTAGTACAGAATGGCAACAAAAACCAATATTAAATACAAACTATATTTACAAAACGTATATGTAATAGACGAACAGGTCCGTGCTTCAATCTCTAAGCTCCCAAGCAATCAAGTTCCGTGGTTCTGATCTTTTCTCTTTCCTTGACTACGTCATCAAGCAACCTCTGCGCATCCATTCTAAACTGATAACATTGCTTTTCTGCTGTGTTGCGAAGAAACTGTTCTACTGTCAATTCACTCGCATTCTCTGCTACGTTGAGATCTAATACGGCTACATTGATTGCAGACGTAGGCGGGCATGCAGTGTTCAACGGCGGTTGAATATCAGGTGATAGTGTGGATGACACCACGTCGGGAATGTTGTCAGAAGTTTGATTATGTGCATCGAGAGGTTCGACGGAATGGATTTCGGAAGGTGGGTTTACAACCACTGTCTCAACTAATCTCTCCTGCGATTCCTCGCTCTCCACTTGAATCAAATCCAAATCTGCCACACTGGGTCTGCTTGACGCAAAATTTTCATCATCAATCTCCATCTCGGGCTCTTTGAAACGGTCTTCTGTCTTCCTTTGGGATGCAGCTTTTCGGGTCCGTTTGATGGGTGGTTTATTTTCTAATTTCTTCGCTGCAGTTCTCTTTCGACTCCTTCCAGTTTGGTGAGCATTCTCGTCAGTCTTTGGAACAATCAGATCTGTGTGGTTGTTTTCGGTCGTGTTGTCGTCATCAGGCACTTCTGTCGGTTGTAATGCTGGAACCTCGGAAGGACTGAAAGATTGCGCGGTTATTGGTGTCATAATTTTCGGTAGCTCGTTTAGTTGCATTTCCTGTTCTACGGTAGACTCGAGGGCTGAGTTTTGAGTGGCGGTCGTCTTGACTTTCGTCACAGCGGACGGCTTTTGGAAAAAAATGCAATTCGGAGCTCGTTTCCGATGCTCTTTTCTGAATTATAATAGTGGCTTAGTAAATACGCCTTCGAATGAAGTGAAGGCGAGATTAAATGAGAACCCTTACATTGCGCTGTCACTAGGTTCCCAACCATCCAAAGTCACGCCACAGTAAATACACCCCGCCATATCCTCTGAGTCTCTAGAAGGGCAAAAGTAGAATCCAGCTTTTGCCATCTAAGGCAACATAAATTTTAGATCAGTAATCCGCATATGGCACATAACGCCTATAACATTCATACCCTCTTCATGGAGCATGCGAACCCCTTTGTTTTTTGATGAGGCCACCAATTACCAAATGTATCTAATCTTGCTTGCTCCATTGCCTTTGACGTAGGCCAATTTTCTGGGTTTGCCATATTCAAGTCAGCATTATTGTCGTTGACCATTGATGCACATACGACTAAAGCCCATCCGCAATTCGGAGAATGACTCAGGTGTTCTTGATACGGATCATCGTTGGCATCCCAGCCTTCTAGAGATTTGGAACAGAGGAAGCATATGACATTATCGGAAGATTTGGAGAGAGGGTCAAAGTAAAATCCTGCTTTTGCTAGCTGTGATGATAAAAATTGGATAGTCGAGATCACGCGTTAGCTTAAGATGTATTAAAGTTTGATGAGATAAAATGGCTATGAGTGAAAAAACATGTCCGCAATCTACTAATTCAAGAATACGGCATAACTTTTTGCAACAGAGATCTCGATCGAAGAATGGCAACGTACGGATTCCGGGTTGGCAATGTGCTTGCTGCCATGGGGCCATTTGAAGCGAGACTTGAAGGAGTCCAACCGATTCTCGAAAATATGCATATCAGACATTTTCTGAGAAGTCGAATCTAGAGGATTACTATGACAGATAAGCGGCAGTGAAGCTTCCCTTGTTACGGTGTGTATATTTTTGTCGACAGTGCGGGCGTGGGACGAGACGAGGGAACTGGTCAACTCTTGTCACGTTCCCGTTGCTCCAGAATGATATATTTTTGTGAAGGTTCAAGCAATGATGGAATCAGATAATTACAAGACGAATACTTTGAGCCAATCGGGGTATTAAGAATACAAATTGTGCCACAAACGGGATCCGTATTGAACCAGGATGATCGGTGGTTTATTTTCTTATGACTCCATATGAGTGCTTCTGCCTTTCATATCGTTGAGATGAATTCATATGTTTGCACTTTGTCTACTCTTGAAAAGTGAGGTAGAGTAAAATAAATTATTCAAAAGGAATTCCGCATTCCCCTTTGGCCGGGACGAGGCGCGGGCCCAAACGAGAATTCACAAGAAACCTTCCATATCATCGTTGACGATAAATCATACTCCGACACAATGTTAGCGACTCACGACATAGATCCCTCTAAAACTGCCTCCGATGATTCAATGGTACCATTCCACAATGATGCTTCATTTCAAAATGCGCTGCGTAGCATCGCTGAAGCCGAAAATGTTCGTTGTCGAATCCAGTTGTTCTCTCTTGGTTCATCTCTGAGTGATACAACATTGAAATGCTTACTGATTTTTTTGCTTGATTCAGCAACTGAATTCTCCGGTACGATTCACAATCCCTGATAGTCAGCAAATCTACCTCCTGTGGTACTTCTCAAGTGATGCTGTCAATGACCCTCTGGAATCAATTCTTGAACCCTCGCAACCGTATCTTTTGGTCACTGCATCCAAAGAAACGCCGATATCTTCGCAGATTGGTTTAAGCAACATAAGTAAAAGCATTGAAACAGTAAAAAGAATTGTCGTCGGGAACCCTGTTGCAAAAACTACTGTTTTCGGCTTTCCACCGCGTCTCGATGGGAAGAGTCAAGAAGTAAATACCGGTTCTGCTCGCCACATGATGCGGCAAAAATGATCCTAACATTGCCATTGCTCTTCAGCTGCGTAATTCTACAGACAAGTTTCATAAGTATTTGCCCGATAAATGGTTTGAGCCTTTGGATATTGGAGATGCAAGGTAAACTACCCAGTCATGCTTTGACTTCGTTAAAAATGTTCTCATTCTCTTAAACGAATAGATTCATTCTCTCCCAATACATCCTTCAGAAATTCCAATCGTCGTTCATTCAAGATGTTCCGCCTATATTCGTTTATTCGATTAATTCCCTCCGACAGCCTCCGCTTAAAACATATTTAGGAATTCAGGATTTAAACAAGGAGGAATCGCATATGGTCTTTGAGCTGAAGAACATCGGTATGCTAAATTATTCACCATTTATATGACTTCAAACAATCTGTATGCTCGACTAATTATACTTCACCCGGCTATAGGCACGACTCTAGTGCAGTGCGCATCAGACAACCTGGCCACCGTTACCCACGCCCTGCTACCCGTTGACACAGATGGAATGATGGAGGCTATCGAAAATTTGTTAGTGGAGGTATGTAATTACATGCGTTAGACGTCGCAAGTACTGTGCTCATGCTCTCTTTATTCCTAGGATGGAGCGTTTTCCACGAGCTATGAAATACTAAACCACAGTGCCCCCAATTTCGCCCTGCCATCTGATGAACTCAATTCAGTGGAGGACTCGGACGAGAATTTGATAGAGGGTAGTAGCTGCCCTCTCCAAAATGGGTGCTCAATTACAATGCATGTTACGTGGGACTTGAGAAATAAGGACAACATCAATCTTTTTTGGCGTCAGAAGCCTAAAATTGGCGATCATTCGACTGAATATTCCTCCGTTGATAATAATTCTTGGAATATGTGCGACGTTCTTTCGGCTCCTCCTTTAGAATCCTCCGTGATGCTGGTTGGTGTCTCTTCGTTACCACACCGAAACTATCCTTATATAACCCAATACATATTTGAAGCATATTCGCAGTTCTCCCGGTTCAGTTGATCCCGACGCTCATGCGCTATCCCGCTCCACAAGAGAGGAGCTGCACCGCTTAACAAAGTGGAATCATGTCCGTGAAGGTCAATGCAGTTGGGCCGAAATGCCGTCAGATCTAAATTCCAGAAGCATCCATGCTCCGTTGACCTCCAGCAAACGGCAGAAACTGGCTCCTCTGTCGGAACGTGTCGACGACTTTTTGGATGGTACTCAAATTTAATTCTGATTTGCTCTCGTTTTACGCAGTATTAACCGGTTGAATCTGTAGAGATAAAACTTGGAGGACCTTCTAGCGCACACCTCGACGACACTTCGAATGTACATGTGATTGTAAATGGACCTCGGAAAGACTTGGATTTTACGGAACATCTGTGGAAGCTAATTCAAGACGCCGTGAGTTACGAAGACCTAGTGGACAGCTTGACAGCTGTCGTAGAGGAGTTGGAAACCGGCCGACTTGCACCTCTGGTACGCTTTCATAGGCGCTTCGTACACTCAACGCCGAAACCTAACGTTATCTGAACATTCCAATAGATTCATAAACAAAATACTACAGCATTGGCCAATTTGATACGAGATTGCTTAAAGCTTCAACGCATTCAAACTCATTCCAGCGATTATGAGGAACTGAAGACTTCAATCTCATCTAACTTTGATTACTTTTTGGAAAATCCGCTGGAATGGGTTTTTGAGATTGGAGTATTCAAATTGAGCCGCGATTATCGCGATCTGTTGATCGGAACTGAGGTGCTAAACTGGAATGATATTGTACGTTGCAGATTCATTTTCTGTCCGAAAAAAGATACCAAAAGTCTGAAATCGAAAGTGATTTATTAAATGTCTCTTCTCTTCTAAAGTCTCCATTTCTAGATACTTCGCAAATGCCGACGACCCAAATAACGCTTCTGCATTGTGTACATCGTATTTATGAGTTATATTCATTGTTAAAGCATAATCTTCCGCTACTTCCGTTTGAAAGCTTCCGCTCGTGCTTAAAATCAGCTGTGGAATTCTACCAGACCTACATTCCGTCTTTGGTCGACGGTTCTTTGGAGAGTGATCTCAACGGTATTAAAAACGCAGTTCTTGAGTTCGAATTATGGCTCCCTCGATTCTCCAGCATGACTACCAAACTTGCCGAAGGAGTCTCGCGAAGGTATGAAGGGTCATTCTATAACCAAAGGAGAAATGCTTGAAAAGTGTATCACACTGATGGCATTTTTTAACTATAGCTACGAAGCTACCAAGCATTCGCTATTACTGTCCTCAAAGACAACTCAGATACCGAATGAATCTCGCAAGACTTGGTGTCTTCAGCTCACCAAGCCAGGATCCAGGCATTCCTTCGATGTCAATCCAAAGAGTGCAGTTGACGGACTTGAAATTGAGGCGATGGAATGTGACGTTGCTACATCATCAGCGGAAGGGATAGATGGATCTGATGGGATACGTAGAGAAAAAAGATATTCTGTGACGTTTGGTGTTGCTGAAATGATGCATTGACGGACAATAAAAGCAATTCGTTAATACCTGTGAACGGGTGAACCAAGTTGTGAACCAATATTCCGTGTCCTCGTTTCAGAAAATTTGAACCGTCGCAATCCAAAATTTTAATCGTATTCAATAATATAGTGTGGAAGATAGGAAGAAACAGAAGATGGAGAATGACACTAAATCAGAGACTTTGCAAAAACCGGTTCAGATAAAGCAGAAGCCGTCTTCTATTGTTCATTTCGTCGCTGGAGGGTAAGCATGGATGCAAATTTTAACTGTGGTCTTTCTGCATTTTTTTTTGGGCATCAAGGCAGATTCAATGTAGACTTGGAGCTCTCGTCATTCATTATTATCTAACTTATTGCTGATATGTTCAGATTCGGAGGCACGGTCGGCGCTGTTGTCACTTGTCCGTTGGAAGTTGTTAAGACAAGGCTACAGGTATGCTCCCTCCAAATTCCTCTCAATTACTTTGATCTTTGACCTTGAGGCAAATTCATTGACTTTCTACTTTAGTCGTCTTATTATCAGAGTACTATTTTGCATAGGCCCCCCTCAAATTCTAGCTGGATACATAATCTGAAATTCCACGTCGCCGATACGTTACGAATCTTGAAGTATGTCTCAGAATGTGCGATTTGTCATCAGCCCTTGTCTGCAGTAAATCTGACGGTTTTGTTGGCATTTGTATGATTGCTTTCTAGAGATATCCATAAATCAGAAGGGATCAGAGGGCTTTGGAGAGGAATAGGTCCAAACTTGGTCGGAGTCGTTCCTGCGAGGTAAGGTATTTGAATTAGCCAATGATTCAAACGAAACTTTTAATGACGGATTTTGTCGGCCGTTTTCATAGAGCAATTTATTTTTCCTCTTACAACAAAGCAAAACAACTGTACACTGAATTGAATAATCACAACGAAAACTCTTTCGTCTATCTTTCGTCTGCTGCCACTGCCGGTAAATTGTTGCTTATGTCTCTCTCAAACCTCCAAAGTGTTAAACGTACTACTACTCAGGTGCCGTGACTGCATTTACAACTAATCCAATATGGCTAATCAAAACTAGGATGCAACTACAGTCTAATTCCCCAGATATACACCTGAGTACTCGATATCGGAATTCGCTGGATTGTTTAGTTCGAGTCGTACGCGAAGAAGGAGTAGCAGCATTATACCGAGGAGTTACTGCTAGTCTGATTGGTGTGAGTGAGAGCACTGTTCAGTGGGTCATATACGAAAAATTGAAGAAGGTTGTTGATGCACGAAGGGCAGAGCGCATTCAACTGGTTGGTGTTGATAACGGCAGGACGTTTAGAGGTAAAGTTAGAAAAAAAAGTGATTCGATGTTCCAGCATATTTGACAGAATTCCCGTTTAGATTGGTTTGAATATTTTTCGATCGCTGCAGCAGCAAAGTTATTCGCCGCCACTGTTACATATCCGCATGAAGTTATTCGAACTCGCATGCGACAATCGCCTGTCGCAGGTGACTCTCCAACTATCTCAAATTCTGTAATCGCATCTACTAAAGAGCCTATCTACAAATATCGTTCGTTCGTTCAGTCATTTCGAGTAATTTTGAAGGAGGAAGGGGTGATGGCGCTGTATGGTGGAATGACTGCACACTTGTTACGAGTAGTACCGAATGCAGCAATCATGTTTTGCTGCTATGAAGCTGTAGTTTATCTGGCTCAGCGTTAAGTTATGCCTAAAGGTCAACTCGTTGTATTGGCGGCATTTAGCTATACACTTGTAATTTAGTATTTTCTATTTGGAGACCGCTGCTAAAGTCGGAGTAATGTAATGTATCATTTGTCATAGCGTATTACTATTTATAGAGTACAACCCAGGGGTTTCCTCATTCAATACAAATATCTCGTTTGTGTCCTCCGAAATTCACTATTAAACTGTTCACATAACTCCTGCTGGAGAAACGCGCTGTGGCATAAGCGAAGGGTTGCCTTCCCTTCTCCAACTCCGTTCCATGCTTTAAACTAATTCTCCATATGACGACAAAAGTACGGCCCCCGATTTATAGTTCTCGATTGGATATATCATCTTTACGACGCCGATTGACTCTTCGCTCTTTTAGGCCGCATTTACGGTCAGCCCAAAGCTCCTCGGAACGGGTGTCGTGAAATTTCAATGGCAGAAGAAAGCTGCGAATTACTTGGCAGTTGCCGGGTACGTTTCCAAACAATTTCGAACAAACCCAGAACATTTTATGATAGGCGACTATCTCATATGTTATGTCCAGATCAAACAAAACTCTCAGGTTATATGATCGGCAAGGAATACTGGTAGACGCCGTTTCGTTTCAATCCGAGATCCTCGATTTCGAATGGGAACCGAATGGCGCATTTCTAGCAGTAATAAATTACGATTCTCAGATTCTTTCAATATGGGAGAGTGAAAACAAGGCTACGATACAAATTGATACCAGCACGAAAGCTCTTTCAATATTAAGATGGAATGTCCACGGCGATTGCGTATGAACCCCGTTGACTTTGTGACTGGTAATTCGTTGTCTTTGACGATCGATTCAGTTAGCATTAGGGACCGCACAAGGAAATGTGGTACTATACAGTCCACAATCAAAAAATCTCATGCCAATTCTGGGGAAACATAGCAAAGCTATAACATCTATGTTATGGACAGCAGACAATATCGTCATATGCGGCTCCGGAGATAAAACGGTATACGCAAATGTCCACCTTCTTTAAAAGATTTCACAGATGCTGACATTAAGGGAATACAGATATCATTGACAAATGTCGACGGTGATACGATACAGCGGTTCTCAGTTGCTTCCGAGCCAACTCTGCCACGAGTATCAAAGATGAAGCATCCAGGCTCTGACTCTATTGAATCGTGCCTCAGTGTAATTTTGAACGGGAGAACACTTCAAATTAGTTCACTCATTCATCAAGGGATGGAACCCACCGAATTGACGTTTCATGCAAAATACGGTTCTATTGTCGATTACTCGTGGTTCGGCGATAGAATGGTGCTCATCGGTTTCCAGAATGGATATGCCATAGTAATCAGTACAGACCCAGAAGAAGTGGGACACGAAAAGGTTCATTGTCGTGTGTTGAAGGAGGGGTTAGTCTCCATGGCAGTGGACGATAGATCAGGGAAGGTTGCATTTTGCGGGGGAAATCATATATCAATTCATGATATCAGTGAGCTGAAGGTAGTTTCCTTATCAATCTGAACGGCACAGAGAGGGCATTAAGTGGCGTTGGTTAGGAAGTAGTTTCACTGATTCAGGTCGATCAAGAACTACCAAACTCCCACAAGCTTGGATGGTCTGACGATGGCAGATTTTTGACATTGGCCACCAAAAGGTACTATGAATGTATTTGGCATACAAGTAAGGAATTCTTGCTAATCAATTAGAATAGCGGATTCTTGTACACATATCTTGCAAGTTTACCTGTCCTCGGCGGCGCCAGCAATCTAGCCGTGGTAATGAACATGCAGTCATACTTTCTAATTATCTCATTTTCACAAATTAACTTTCTTAGATAACAGGCCTACCGCAGCTCATTACGAGAAGTCTCAATTAAAGATTTTTCGCTCACAAATTCAGAAGTCAAAGTTCAAGAGAAATCATGGAGTAATTACTCTGTCGACACAGAACCCGATGTGATTGCCATCGGCCCTTCTCACGTAAATCCTCAATTATGTAGCCTCTTGCAATGTCCATCGCGGTTACTTGACATCTCTCTTAGTTAGCGATTGCCGAAAAGAAACAAGCTTGGTATCATCTTTTAGAGTCTGCGAAATATTCGACGCTAAATTCGAGAGTATCGCATGCAAAACTTAAACAAGAGCCCACTTTGGGCGTTGTAATTCAAAAGGTGGGGGTCAATTTTCGTTTGAGCATTTCATTTCACGATTGAAATTTAGCATGGCCTAATACTTATTCTATTTGCCTTGTTACAGGTTTATCCGGATGAGGTGAAGACAATGTCTTTGAACCACGATATGGTGGCGGTGCTGTTGTCCAACGGTCAATTACATGTTCATGCATTGAAAGGTACCGCTACCCGGTGTGGTTTTGCTATTCCGAACATAGCCTTAATTTAACATATTTTGATTAGTCAATGATTCACAGAATAGCGTTGTGGTATTTCCGGAAAACAGTGCTCAAGACAAGTATCTTATAGACTGCGCCCTCCTGACGCCGGATTTTTTGATCGTGGGAACTCGGAATGGGTTTCTTCGTCATATATCTATTGACAACTACACGCTGCTAAATGAGTTTCAGCACTCCGTATGTTGTTTCTTTCAATTGCTTAACGATGGTAAAATGTTGACTTGGGTATTATCTAGGCACCAATTACTACCATCTTTCCGGATCCCAAGAACTCGACCAAAGTAATATTTATCGATCGCAAGCAAAAATCTTGGCTATTAAATGCAGTGAGCAATGATTGTTTAACGTTTGAAGCGTCAGGTGCTACTTATATTACTTATTGAGGCTACTTCACAAATGCGAGCTAATATGGGAATTGTAGCTGATTTTCAAATGATCGGGGCGCTTTGGGATCATGCTTCATCTACTCAAATTTGTACCACCTTTGACGACAGCAAGATAATTACATATGCATTTCTACCTAATGGGTTGCGAGGGCCTAAATTCTATCGCTTCAACGATGTCACAAAGTTACCACATGGGTGGAAACCAGTCCTTTGTATGAAGAATTGTATACATTGCCTGGTAAATCTGCACTGCTTGTACACGTGCGTTGATATTGAACCAACATCTCATTTGCAGGCTCCGGGAGGAAAACTGACGACACTCGAACTGAATTCTCACAAAGCCAAAGGTTTTGAAGATGTCGAAGGGGATGAATGGGCTAGCGAGTTGACACGTTTGTATCTTATAGGGAAGCTAACTGGTAGGGAAGGAATCCTCGTACTTCCAATTCATTCGGTACCTGACTGTACATCCAGATATTTGGTCATTGATGAAAGGCCAGGAGAAGTCGCTAGACATTCCAAGCGACTCGTGGCATGCTCTGGCTGCTATATGCCTTCAATGTTTCGATACCACTAGTGCTGCGCGAATTCATCGTTTCTTGGGCGACTTTGGAATGGTAATGTTTCTAGAGGAATTAGACACGGCGGATGACAAGAACTATTATTGGGGTCATCTCGCGATGGCAATAGGGGAGTGGGACATGGCGCAGGTAAAATATTTTGATCGTAATGGAGCGTTCAATAAGTATTGACAACACGTAGGATTTATACCTTGCATCACGGAGACCATTGGCAGCTTTGGAGCTACGTCGAGATCTTTTGCAATGGGAACAAGCACTTTCACTCGCATCTTCGCTGTCTCCTGCCGATATTACAGTAATATCTAAGGAATATGCACAGCAACTGGAAATCAATGGTTCAAACACCTGTATCATTATCAGTAAATATTTACAGTCAGGTACACTAACGACTGAAAATTTACTAGGCGCCTATTCAGATGCTCTACAGATGTATTCCCAAGCTCTAAAAACCATCAGCGACTTCCCGGGTACATGGGATCAGCGACAAGACCATGAGAAAACATGCCTTTCAGGCTTGACTAGAATGACTTTCCGAATGGGTGATATCGTCAAAGGGATGAAAATGATACCAAATAATGCAGATAAGCAGTTACTTTTTGAATGTGGTACTATTATGGAGAGTCTTAAACAATACCGAGAAGCTGCGATAATTTACGAAAGAGGCGAATGGATGGATAAAGCTGCAGAGAATCATTTATTAGGTACTTCCATTTTTGCGCTCCGCTTTACGTACGATTTGTTGAAATCTATCGTCTAGATCAAAATTTGAACAGATTATTCAACATCCTGGACAGAATTACTTCAGCAAGAGTGTGTGTTCAACTCGGTCAGGCTCTAGAAGGTACCTCCAGCCTTTATCATAGCAACGACTGTTCACATTCTTATGCGCCACTTCCTAGCTCAACGCAGATACCAAGATGCTGCTAAGGCGTATCAAAAAGCTAAAGCTTGGGATTATCTCGTTGCCGTTTACGTGACCAAGCTTCAACAAATTGCCGACGCCGTCACTATCGTGCGCAAAACTAGATCTCGGGAATCAGCGAAACTCATAGCTGACTTCTTCGTCTCGATCAACGACTATAAGTCCGTTGTTGAGTTTTACGTTCTGTCAAACATGAATGAAACGGCGTTCAATGTTGCTTTGAGTCATAAGTTGCTCGATGTCTATGTTAACAGCTCCGGAGATCGTTTATCAACGGAGGAGATGCTGAAAATTGCCAGCATTATTTCTGACAGTCAACCGTTATTAGCGGGAAAGCTCTGTTTTCGGGCAGGAGATTATGTTCACGCTTTACAACATTTCCTGCACGCTAGAAATGGAGAGTCTCTTGAACTGGCGATAAAAACTGTAGGGGCAGCTAAAGACGATCATCTTACAGGGCAACTTATTAATTGGTTGATGATGCATGAGGATGAAGCAGACACAAGTGACATGCGTGGACGTTTCACGAAAGATCCAAAATGGATATTCAAATTGTACATGGGTTTGGGACAGTTCGTTGAGGCAGCAAGAACAGCTATGATAATTGCAAGAGAGGAATGGGCGGCAGGTATAAATGCTTTTTCACAGCAGGCAACCGCGAATCTAACAATCAATTGACCTGTTAGGGAATTACCGTACGGCGCATGATTTGTTGCTCGATAATTTCCGTCAGCTACGACAAAGTGGTAACTACATCCCATCCCAAATGGAAAATATGTTAATGTTACTGCACAGTTACATTTTGGTGAAGGTGAACCAGAGAATTTTATTTGAATCCCGAAAATCTCTCTAACCAAGGTGGACAATTTTAGGTGCTTGTAAGAAATGAGGCTCACGAAAAAGGAGCAAGAATGCTTATCCGTGTGGCCCATAACATCTCTCGATTTCCTTCACGTACTTATCGCGTATCACATTTGTTTGCGAATACTCGATTGAATTCTAACAAACAACTGCATTAGACATCATACCAATCCTGACATCGACTGTTATCGAGTGCCAAAGAGCGGGATTAAGAAAATCCGCCTTTGAGTTCGCAGCAGTGCTCATGCGGCCGGAGAACCGAAACAGAGTGGATTCAAAATATCGCAAAAAAATTGAACAAATTGTGAGGTATGCTACGAAATAAATTGCGGTAGATCTTAATTCTAATGTTAAACTTAATAGACGCCCCGATATTGAAGAACCTCCAGAGGCAAAATCCCCATGCCCTTATTGCAGTTCTCAGGTTACGGATACTACACTCGAATGTGAGGACTGTCAAAACGGATTACCATATTGTATTGCGACGGTAATTTCAATCTACAGAGGGTCACGTACATTTTGGTGGTACTAATTAGAATTATGCTACGCTAGGGGCGACATATCGTCACTACTGATTACACGACTTGCCCCCACTGTTTGTTTCCGGCTCTGTTTTCTGAATTGACAAAACTGATCGACAAAACAGGGACTTGTCCAATGTGTAGTAATGACTTACAAATATCTGATTTGACTATGCTACCGGCAGAGGAAGCGGAATGCATTCTTCGGGATAATCTGAAGCGGGAGAAAGAAAGAGAACAGACGACAGCTACATGAGATGGTAGAAAAAAGTTTTTGTTTATTTGCATATTATAATATGTAATGCGAGGATTATTCCAAAAATGGCAGGATCAAAACAAGAAAGCGCCCAACAAAATAAAATGTTGAGAAAATCTGACCAGCAATTTGTTATTTATATAAACGCTTAGCTATAGCTAGTTGTCGCTCGATAAGTTGACGGCCTTCTTCGGCTTTCTTTGTAAGCTCTTTTATCTTTGATGGATCTGTTACATTCTTGTTGTGTCTAAATTCATGCTTAGTCTTCAAAAATATATATCGCTGCATATTCGACGATGGGAATATTTTAGCCTGCGATAAAAGTTTTCTGTAGAGAGAAAGAATGTAGGTTCGATGATGAGGTCGGTGCATGGCCATCAGCTTCGGCAGTTGCTTATGTGAAATGGTGGATGTGATAGGAAATGTGAATGCGAATTTCCCAATCTGATGAGGAGTTCTGATGGAGTGAAATTGTCAATTGTCGGAAAGAGAGGGTTGCCTTGGAGATCGCACTGGAGATCCTGACGACATAATAAAGTTTGGAAACTTTTCTCAATTTATTACAACAGCGCATCGAAGACGCAACAATTTTATTTCATATCCCTTCAACCAAGATGATGCAATCAATAGACTCTGGCTTGATTAGAATGAAGCTAGCAAATGAAGCACGACTATCGGTAGGCTGCCCTTGATCTAGGAAAGAGAGTTGACATCCATCTCTGTTCTCCGCTAAAGTAGACTTCACAGGACGAGCAGAAGGACGAGCAGCGCAAGAAAAATCTTCTAGTACTTATAATACATCATTTGATATCAATGGGGTACGGATAATTTGTCTGCTTCACCAGCTTGAAGTCAACTAATGGACTCGAGAACTGCATCTTCCAGTTACATAGAATCGGCAGAAAAACTGCAAAAAGAATCTAACATATCAATCAAGAAAACTGTGCCAGCCGATAATGTGGATTTGATTTATGTTCTTCAGGTATATTGCGCCATCCGATTGTGAATTGCGAAAGGATACAGAAAACAGATTAGATTGTTGTGGCACCCCTAGGAATTCGAAACGTATTACCATCTTAAATTTGGCCGACTACCAAAATTCGTTCGACAAACTCGAGAACATTCTTCCGGATCTACTACCCGCGCAACAAAACAAACAGATTATAACCGTCAATGTATCATAACACCCCCTCAAATTCCAGTAGAAAAGGATCGTGTTGGTATCCCGCGGTATGTCGAGAAAGGTGAATCGCCGAAATGCAAGTATATTCCAATCAAGCACATGTTAAAAAGACATCGTGCTAACATTCGCCTTGTTGGCTATAGCACAGCGGCCGAAAAGACTGATTCCGATTGCGACAGAATATAAAAGATTGGAGGGAGATCCCGTGGTTTCTAGTAGTTCGCATAATATCTCCACAGAGTCCTCGGCAATCGATTTGGGGGTAGGTGGTATATCGGTACGAATATTGTATGAGGTTTTGTTTTAATCTATCGATTATTCATTGTCATCCTTTGACAAGATCAGCAAAAAATCGACAAACAATATGGTCAGCTCTGAAGCAGCGACTGATACTTCAGAGGTAATTTGCGTTACTTTCCAGTATATTTTTAGATGGTCGCTGACGATACATGATCACAGGTTAATCAACTAGACGACTGCGATTTGCGCCATGTTCACAATCACAAACTTATGAAACCATTACCTCAATATCAATCTTCTGAGTATCGAGAGCTGGCCAATATTATTTGTCGGTGAGTTCATGTGTTTGCTGTGAACAATGACTCGAACATAATGCTTTACTCTCTAGGGACATATATATTCACAATCCAAACGTTCGCTTTCAGGATATTGCGGGTCTAGATCAATCCAAGCGCTTGGTGAAAGAAGCGGTTGTATTCCCATTGAAGTATCCAGAGTAAGCTTCCTTTACCAATTTATAATTAGGAATAATCGGTTCCATTAAATGTTTTATTGTAGATTATTTACCGGATTGCTCAGCCCCTGGAGAGCACTTTTGTTGTATGGACCACCTGGAACTGGCAAAACGATGCTGGCAAAAGCTATTGCGACAGAGTGTAAAACCACCTTCTTTAATATATCTGCGTCTTCTATTGTTTCAAAATGGCGGGGCGATTCCGAAAAATTAGTGCGAATGTTGTTCGATTTAGCGCGGTATCATGCTCCTAGTACCATCTTTTTCGACGAACTCGATAGCGTAATGAGTCAGCGAAGCGGTGAAGGTGGCGAGCACGAGGGCAGTAGAAGGATGAAGACAGAATTGCTGATTCAGGTAATTGGTAAACCGATTTGATTTACCAGCATATCTCTTCTAAAGTGCGAGATTATGATATTGATTTCTACTGATTTTCTTTTTGCCATCAGCTTGACGGGTTGTCGAAATCAAATACACATGTATTCTTGCTTGCAGCATCCAATCTTCCGTGGGAGCTTGATATGGCTATGTTGCGTCGCTTGGAAAAAAGGGTATTGATTCATCTATATTTTGGCAGACCTTTTTACTTTCTTTCTTGCAATTAATACCTACCCCAGATATTAGTTAGCTTACCTGATTGTCAAGCCCGTGAAGCTATGTTCCGCCAATACCTTCCACCGGGCGAAAAGGATGTTTTCGGTAATTATATCGTTCCACCTGAAACCTCTGGTGATGCGTTGTTATATGAGCAGCTCGCAATATCCAGCGAAGGTCGGTTTGAAATTACCTGTTTATTGCGTGAACGGTTTACCTCTTTAAGCAAATAACAACGAAACAATCATTCTCTCATTCAGGGTATTCGGGGTCGGATATACGTTTAATCTGTAAAGAATCTGCGATGAGACCACTGCGCAAAGTATTTGATATACTTGAATCGATTGATCTTACGTTATCGAGCCCGACAACGATGAAACGCCAACCAGTGTGTATGGACGACGTCACATCAGCAATGCGTGACACCAAACCAAGTTGTGATAAAGATGTGATACAGAAATATTTAAAATGGAGCGATGAATTTGGGAGTGTTTAAATTGGGCAAGACATAATCACCACCTACAGTTATGGATGAATTACTCTATGTAAAACTGACGATATCATACAAAGAGAATACAAGTGGACGATTACATTGTACAAGGAAGAGATTGGTTATATAATACAGAAAGACCACAAAACATTACCACAGTCAACTACGTCGTATCACTACAATCTAGCTTGATCCTTAAATTATTGGTCTGAATATCTAATTTGACATTATCAATCTAAATAAAGACGAATTCCTCACGCTACGATAGCATTAGCAATTTCAAGAACGCATACAATAGAGTATATAACTGGTGGTAAGCCACCGACTATATTCACATCAATTAATGCTGCTCCACATTATCATTCTTCACGTAATTCACTGCCTGGATGGTCTATCTGTAAATTATGCAGCGACTTCGGCAGATGTGGCAAGCGAATAAGAGGGTTCAAATTACAAGTGAGCGATTCTAGGGTATCAGGCAGTGTAGGCAATAGACTGATGCAGTTCATTTTACAGTTCAAAGATTTCAAAGAAGGAGGTAGTGATGGCAGCGAAGTTAAACCGTTTTTTTCACAATCACAATGGATTAGTGACCCAGGAAGGAGAGGCAATGCCCGTAAATAGTTTGAAGAACAATGAAGGGTAGTTAAGGAAGATGGAAGCTGAGGTAGCGTTGATAAACAGCAATCACGACAACTGAGAATTTTTAGGGTTGAAGGAAGAGCGGGCATGACAGAAATACTCGACAGATCGCAAGTGAGAATTTCGAGTGAAGGCGGGAGCGTGGACGGGAGAGCAGAGAGCGTTTTATTTTTACCACAGAACAGCCGCTTTAATTTGGATGGTAAGGGTGGAATGGATTGAGATCCGAAGCAAACCAGCTCAACAAGTCCCGACGGTAAATCGGGGAAGTACGAAAGCGAATGACCAACGTCGAGAACTTGTAAGAAAACAGGGAGTTGACTCTGAGAGGTAGTGAAGTGATTGTGGGCACATTCAAGTATATTCAAATCTGCCGGAAGTGAAGGGAAAGAACTGAGATTATTGTGAGTGCAGTTGAGTCTTCGAAGTGACGGAGGCAATGTTGGAAGAAGATTGAGCGAGTTGTGTGAGCAATCAAGGATTTCTAGTCCTTCCGGTAGTTGAGGTAAAGAGGTGAGAGATACATTATGAGAACATTGAAGGCGTTTAAGTTGATTCGGCAATTTCGAGATTTCTTTGATGTTGCAAGATACCAGTCCCAACTCAATCAACGATTCTGGAAGACGGGGCGGTGAAGCAACATATATATGTTTGCAATGAAGAATGTTGAGAGTCTTTGGCAGTGAAGGAAGTTTTCTTAAGGTACAGGATTCCAAAATCAGCGCTTCCAAATTATCGGGCAATTCCTTTGGCAGTTTGATGTGGCAATCATTACACTCGAATCGCTTAAGTCGAGATAGAAATGGTATGGACACAGCCGATAAAAGTCTGAAATGTTTGAGCGATACATGCGTTAAGCTCGGTATAGAGGCACACATATCTTCTTCACTGTTTCCCCAGCGACCATTTCCACCGCCGTCAATCGTCAATGATCGTACATAAGTTACGAGACGGCTGTTAACTAGTTCGGGGAGGGACTGAAGGGTAATGGAAACCGAGCGAAACAGCCGTCGTCTGGCGGGATCTAGAAAATAACCATGGGCGAGTGTAAGATTTAAAAGGTCCGAAAAAGGAAGATACTGTGTGATGTTGTAAACGATGTCGGACACTGCAGCGACGTCCGACGAGGAGGAGACTGGGGAAGGCATGGAGTTGTGAATATCTTGCGCTGCCAACTAGTAACCGAGATAGAATATCCTCTCAGTTGACTCTTTGGAGTTTATATTGATATAATTTGGTCAACGTCGCTGTCTTTGTGCAGAATGGAGGGCAAAATTCACTTGGGACGCCGGCGCACGAATTTCGTTGCCAGATGATGGGTGATTACTTAGAGAAGGACGGATCTCAAAACCAGCCGTAGCTTGCTGAATACTAAAAGTTGAATATTATTTCTGTTTGATCAAAGCATACCGTCAAAAGTAATAATGAGTAGTTTCTTTTAAATCGCCACATCAAGAAATATGCGGTTATATAGAATTTATTGCTTCCAGATTGGACATCTATCGTTCATCATTCGTACTGAGTGCGCATTACATCGATGTGTGTATATACATTCATGCAAAGATTTAGTTGATATATTCACAGCGAAATATGAAATCGAAGATTCATTTTTAGTCAATTATCATGGATAAAATTTGTTCAAATGCAGACATGTTGTGTTGGATGCCAGGGAGTGAGGGGTGGTGCTACACAGCAGAATGATTTGGAATGGAGCATTTAGCAACTTTCTTTTGACAGTAATATTGTTTGAGGAATTTCTGAGACAGTGGAAGTGATTTCGGACGATGTCCATCACTGGCGTACTTAACTTGGGAGAGCTGTCGGCGATTTTAGTGAATCAAAGTAATTAAAGAGGGTTTAGATGTAGCGCGACCAACTAACAAGTCCCAACTAAACCGTGTCAAGCCAACTTGGAACTAAAATGTCTTTTGTCACGTCTATACTGTCCAACAGCTGAAACGAGTCAAGCCAGCTCCCTTAATCAGGGCAAGTTTAGCCACTGAACATGTTTCGAACTAAAAGTGAGTTTAGTCACAGACTCAAGTTACTTGTTTTTAGTCGAAACAAAACACGTGGATGTCAGAACTAATCTTTTTCAACCTTAGTTCTTAACTAAACCCTTGTCGACCAAACTCTTACGGACTAAACTCTGAGCGACTAAACTCTGAGCGACTAAACTTTGAGCGACTAAACTTTGAGCGACTAAACTTTTACCGACTAAACTTCTACGGACTAAACTTTCAACTTTTTCGACTAAACATTTACCGGCCACACTTTTACGGACTAAACCCTTGTCGGCTAAACTCTTACGGACTAAACTCTTACGCACTAAACTTTGAGCGACTAAACTTTTACCGAGTAAACTCTTCCCACCTTGCGATTAACATCTTCCCAACTACACGTTTTTCAACTAAAACTTTTTCTATCAAAATTTTACTTTACTCGACCATCACCCCAAACCGTGGCCTCCATAGAGATCGCTTCAGTTAATCGCTTCAGTTAATAGGTCACATTGATTGCAAAAGCAAGCATGATAGAAGCATCTTCTTCCCTATTCCGCCATTATGATCTCACCGTTCTCTATCTCTCCAAAATCATCCTCTATATCGCTCTCTACGCCATTTTCAAGGACTTTGTCTTTAACAGATTATGGAACAAATTCCTTTCAAATACTTGTTCGGGTGATATCTCTCTTTTCTATATGCTTGTGTTTAATTAGTATCGTTGAGCTGGGCACTGAAACCTGTGTACTGATAAGGGAGCGTAGTTTCTCCTGTCTGTGCTCTCAAGCTTCATTTTATGCGTTGAACCCATCAAAGTCTAATAATAATAATACTCGTTCATCGCTCAATATAGATCGTAATTTGGTTAGATGCATTCCTCAATCCGACAAACCAAACCTGAATATTTCGGACACCCTAAACTTTCCCAATCCCATATCCGCAAAGTTCAATGCTACATTAGCCAACATCAAATCTACGATTACCAACCTACAGTCAATAAAACTTTCAGAATGTATCGACAATAAGGGCGATCAGGTGCCAAACCCAGTTATTCCCGAAGAGTCATGTCCTACAAATGAAGACATGCCCCAATTAAAACATCAACGGTTGCCATTGCCAGCCAATGCCGATCTAAGAAAATGGTACATTGAAAATTCACAAATTATATGGGGAGAACAATTAAGCGAAAGGTGTGTTTGATATCGATCCCTGAAAGAAAGCATTCTCGGTTATGCATCGCGAATGTGGAAGCTCACATCTACTAATGGAATCTTAAGCTTTATGGCCAGCGATGAGCCCTTGGAGAACATATCAAAGTGGAAGGATTTCATTCAAATCATACGTCTACACTTTTCGAATGACACAGTCCGAGAAGAAATTGCGGAGATATTGAAATATTTAATTCAAGAGTAATTACAGTTCTTGTTTCAGCGAATCTTGCACCGGTAGCTCATTTATTGATTTTCAACCAGATATTCAAACAATTCACTTCCACTGAAGCAGTTAATTGAAGTCTTAGTGGATGTGTTTGCAGAATGTCGTAAATTTGAATTGATTGGTTTGCTTCGTTATGCTTGTTCGCGGAGCAGTTGATTCTCAAAATCTGACATCAAACTTGAAGGATTACTTCAACTAGCTCTTTCGTCATCCGCAGCTCAGACGTACCTGGTTGAATGTACAGAATATAAACGTCATTCCGATTGGGGCATTCTGAATGAATTTAATTCCACCAAATCCTCCGTGGCTGAAATCGCGAAGACACTCGACCCTGGACTGAATTCAGCTGGTTCCGCCCCAAGAGAGCTGTCAGTAAAAGACGGGCTTCCACTGTGGAGTGATGTTAGAGCTTTGACATTTATTCTCGGTGAATATCAATTGGCGGATTTTTCTCTTGTTAGAATCTTATAGTCCATTTTAACAAGTAATCTCTTCTTTATACCCTATCATAAAAGGATCACCAAAATACAACGTTGATTTGAAGCTCAATGCAATGTTGGAGCTGAAACTTCTCTTGGTCCCGAAATCTCGCGCGAAAGTCGGCTGTTTCGAATGCACCACATCCGCAACTCTTGAAGCCGACAAAACCAAATCTACAATGCAACCGCAAAGTAAACACAACAGCAATCCTGTTATCCCAGCTGCGTACGAGTCAAATGTGAACCAGTTTGAATTGAACTCGCCATCCTCGGACTCTACTGAACAAAACGATAGAGGTGTATTAATTCAAACATACGGCGACAATTCACCAGACTACAAGAATCTCTCACATGAAAATGAACCGGGAAGTCAGCAGAATGACGACTATATCAAGAACTTGGATTTATTCCATAGTTTGAACGGGTTGGAGTTGATGGAAGTATTAGCAAAACAAGATGAAGAATTAAGAATGTCCGGAATTCTGTTGTTACAATCGATTAATGAAGTGCTAATCAAAGAGCTGGGAATTGTTTGATCAATTTGAAATCGCGACGACTTCCAATTGATGCCAGATCCGGTAAGTTGAGAAAGTTCGTAATGAACTCAAATCTCTACATGTAGATAATTAATACACAAAGGGCGAATATCCGAATATGACTATGCTGAAATGTGCAAAGCCAGGCCTGAGACACTTTGTGTATATTAAATCATCCGTTGTCAGACAGAAATTGTCAGTAAAGATAGGTCATGTTTCGTTTCGATTTCCACCCCACCGTATAGCTTTTTACATAATGGAAGTTCCGAAGCTGGAATCGGAGAATTAAGCAACGTCTTATAGAGTCGATTATGTACAAAATTATTAGCTTCGTGAGAAACTAGTTTAATCAAAGTGATTATCACTTTATCCAATATGCATTAAATCCACATGAACTTTCCTGGCCTACGTTAATCACCAACTGAGATGATTGCTGATGATATCGACCAAACTTAGGGGTATATTACTCGTCCACTCGCTTCTTTGTATGGTCCATTGGGTGCGACGTAACATGTGACGAGACAGGTAATGGGGCATCCTTCATTTGGAGCAGCACAACTCAGGCGGGCGGAACTGTTGGATTATGTTCTACGACTTCGGTGTAGAGGATACGCTGGTTTTGTTATCACAAAGAAATATCTTGATGTGTATAGCCGAATTCGTCCGTTTCTCGGTTATGATGTCTTCGTCCTACAAACCCCATTAATCCCGACACGTTGAAGACATGATCAAGGGAGATGAAGCCGTACCTCATCATCCAACTCAATGTCATCAATCACATCCACACTTCCTGTTTCAATTGAATAATCTAGAGGAATGACATTGTTCTGCCTCATCTCCACGCAGACCTGCACTGCTTTCTCGATGGTTTTGCCTAACCCGTGAACTATCACGAATGGTAACCTAATAAAACCAAACACCGATGTTATTACCCAATGAATCGGCGGAACCAATAAATTCACCGACATGTCGTCAGGATTTTTGGTCGATAGTAACACGAGATATGTACTTTTCTTCCAGGAGTAATTTCATGGCCCTACTTCGAAGAGCGGAAATTTTTGTTTTTGATGAAACGTAAATATCATGTTTGAGAGTTGGCAGCCTTTGAGGAGCGCGCTTCTGCCGTTTAACTTTCGTAGACATGGGTGAAAGAAAGATTAAGTTGAGTTCAGAGTGAAAGACATCTGGCAATGAAGGCGATATGAATATATTTTTTAATTCTTACCAATTGTAGCTGGGTCAATCGTCCGCTTTCGTTTCTCCATGTTGGAAGGAATAATACTGTGTTACTTCTGCTCACTTATATCTCATTCATATTAACCATATCGTTGAGTTTGTTTACTTGCACACGTGACTGCTGTCTGCGTGCTTCCTCTCATTGCTCTTCATGGAATTCGATTTATATCCGTTCTATATCAACGATGAGCATTCTACCGAAGGAGCTAGTCAAGGTCTGAATACACAATTTAGGGTTATACGCTATCGCTACTTTTTGAAATCTAACCGTTCTGGTTTGTGCTGTATACAGACAACTGCTGAATCAGTCGGAATCATTAGCCTGAAAGATGATGTTGCTACCGCCGTAACACTGGATTTAGAGTACAGGATACGAGATATATTGCAGGTAAGATTCCGTTCTCGTATAAGAACTTGGCGCCTTCCAGTATGGCCGAGTGTTTGTCGGACGCTCTATCTTGGACACTCGATTTTGACATTGTTGAAATATTGCCACATTTGACCTGATATAGGAGTCTAAGAAGTTTATGAGACACTCGAAACGAACAAAATTATTGCCCACAGATATCAATTTGGCGTTAAAAGTTAGAAATGTTGAAGTATGACATCCATTTTCTCAATCCATTGATGATCTCTTGCGACTGAGCAGGCGTGCCCACATATTTTATTTCACGATACAATCCTAACTAAGCCGTGTTTCGTTTTATGTATGATCAACTATAAATCAGCCTCTTTATGGCTATGTATCTCCAGGACCATTTCAATTCATGAAGGCCGGGCCAGATTTGTTTTATGTTCAAGACGAAGAATTGGATTTTGAGAAACTATTGAATGAACCACTGCCGAAGATTCCTTTAGAAACTACTTTTACCGGTAATTAAACTCGTTACCACGATCTAAAGTAATTAAGCTAACTAGATCAATATCTCACTTGTAATAGGTCACTGGCTTGCCATCGACGGAGTACAACCGGCAATACCACAGAATCCCCCGCCAGGTCAATATTATATCATTTCACCTTAGTTCATAAATTAATGGTCTAACATTATGCCTACCACTGTAACAGAGACAAAGATCGATCTCACCAATCCAATGACTCCCCCTTCTGCCACCACTCCCCTTTCAGCGGCCAGCGCAACTTCAGTCAAGACCACCGTAAAACCACTTGTAAAACATGTTCTTAGTAAAGAACTTCAACTTTACTACGAGAAAATTACATCAGCCGTTACAGGGAATGAATCAACTTTACGTCAAGCCGCATTAGACTCAATTAGGACAGATCCAGGATTACAACAGTTATTACCGTACTTTATTCAATTTGTTAGTCAAAAGGTTTCAAAGAACATGAAGGATTTGGGAACACTAAGTGTGATGCTAAATTTCACGGAAAATCTGTTATCAAACCCTCATTTCTTCGTGGAACCATACGTACGTTGGTTTTTCTATTTTTCACCATCGTTAACCAACGCGATTCTTACTCGCATTCATTAACAGTTGCATCAACTCATGCCGACTCTTCTCTCCCTCGTCGTTGGTAAACGGCTCTCGGCAACACCGCAAGAAGACCATTGGTCGCTTCGCTACTCTGCTGCGACACTTATAACTCATCTCATCAATCAATATTCGTCTTCGTATTCAACGCTTCAGCCGCGTGTAACAAAAACCTTATTGATCGCTTTACTTGACCCGGAAAAACCATTCACCACTCGATATGGCGCTATTGTCGGTTTAACACTGTTAGGCAAACAAGTGGTGCAAGCGCTGTTAGTGCCAAATTTGAAAGCTGTCGGGAGGATTATTAAGGAAGCTATGGACGATATGGAAAGTGATGATGTGACAAAAATGGAGGCTGGGAAATGTTGGCTGTCTTATCTGGTTTGTTGCCGATCTTTCGTCGTTGATATTTTATAATGTACGAAATAGGTTTATTGATGATGGTCATTTAAATACCGTTTAGGATGCCGTAACACCAAACTTGCAAGAAATTCATTCAACGACTCCTATAGATTTAGAAAGATTGAAGGAAGATTACGGTGATTTCGCAAATGATCTGTTTCAAAGGTTAAATGAGAATAATTCTCGATGATTAGAGCCGATCTTAATCAAACAGGTAGTTCAGCTAATGTATTATATCAGGGGTAAAAAAGTGACACCCTCAAAATCCATGCATTGATAAGTCAAATGTGTACCAAACAAATATTAAACTTTGTTCATCAATGTTTTAATATACAATCAGACTACTTCAACTCGTGTATTCAACAATGAATCACGTCCATTTCATTTACATGGTCTCCACTCAACTTGTGCCCACTAGTTTTACACCCAAGTAAGTAGCTACGCATATAGGCAAAGAACTTCAATAGAGAGGATACTGACCCAAACGGGCCGAACTAACTTGTAAAGTTTAAAAGTTTTCGGCACTCCTCCGCACAATCCTTCCAACACGTTTCTTGAATGCGTCATAATTCTCTCGAAACTCCTTCTGAAGATTGGAAAGTAAATCATACGTTAATTTAAAGTCCGTTTAACTGAGCTACGGCAATTTTAAACCAATAATTAATAACGACACAATAACATACCGCTGCTTCTATGTTAGCGGGACTTTCATCATTCGGTTCACTCAACATCGAAATCACACTTAACATAATTGTTTCCACAGTGTGAACTGGCAACCATCGTTCTTCCGGCTTTTCGTAACCATAAGCATCTTCACCTGTAACACATAGAGAACGTAATAAGTAAGTTGAATATATGACAGCAGTTGTCGATGTCGAAACAGAAGATAGCGAAATAAGATTAACGAACCGGGCGGGTGCAAGATACTTATACAGACATCACCACTTGGATATACTGCTCATATTTCAAGTTGATGGTAAAGGACAATTCGTAGATGGCGTTGAACGGGGAATATGAATGTGGTGAAAAATGGGGAATGCAGTGGGATGATCGAAACAAATTTGGATAATTGTTAGTTAACGTTGTCATTAGCGGGCATTATCACCAAAACTTGATTCAATACACAAGCAATCAAGGTAGGGAAAGTAAATGTATGCCCAGCCCATTTTGATAAAGGAAAGCACTACGTCATGGCGTTTGTCGGAGTAGTACTGCCATGTCGAATTTACACCAATCACTACCCAAACATAATACATATCGATGAACAATATTTTACCATTTGGATGCCACATGTCGGTGACGAATTTCATTTTTGGAGGCATTTCGGGGTAATTTCTGGGGAAGGCCAATTGAGCTTTGAAAAAGCCACCTTCATACAAGGTTCCTTGGGGAGGGATGATTAGGATTTCCCAGTTGTAGATATCATCGTCGATTAGACCGACAGAAAAGTAGTCGTGGGGTTTCTTTGTGAGATCTAGTGCAAAGAAAACAACAGGATGAGATGGTGCCAGATCAGTGAACTGGAGTTATGGACCAAACGCAACACCATTCTAGATGGAACGATACAAGGTAGAATATCATATCGACAGGGAACCAGATACCTTTGAATTGCCGTTGGAGGAGAAGGGCAGAAGCGTCAGACATAGTGCGAATGATACAGATGTGCAGATGATATAAAGTAACGATGTGCTTTCTGAATGTGATGTTTATCTTTGTGTGGATGAGGATGACTGATGAACAACAAAGCAACGAGGAAAACAAAGAGAAGGAACGCGCGCATTTTCATCGATGAATTTCATTATTGTAGAGCGATACAAGATGTAATTGTGATATACGATAAATTATGTATGATACAGAGGATTTCAGATAGACAATAATACATATTAATTAGGTATGGGCCCTCGTCCAGTGATGAAAGCAAACTCGAAAAATATCCTTCCTTTCTCCTGCATCACCCGGTCGCCAATTCGACATGTCACCTCAACCTCCTGCATCGTTTGATAAACATAAGGTTTTGCTACCAGCATTTGTATGACCTTTCTCAGTAGGTAAGGCACCTCCGCCAACACATCAACCTTCTTTGTAAATCGCTCGTCAATCTCTACGTTTAGGGTCACTTCGTAGTCTTGGTCGTCCTCTATTGTCTTCCCGTTCCAACGAAATTCGACCTTGGTAGGTATTACGTACCCGCTTTCGGAACAGACAGAAGATTCCTGAAATGTCATAACAGGATTAACACTGATGGCTGTGTAATCATCGAAGTGGAATATGCCCGAGTTGATGATTTGGTCGGACTTGGGCGGAAACGTCTGAACCATGGATAAAGAAATATTCTCAGATTGGAAAGTAACAAATTGGTAACTCTCGGCCGCCTCGTGAGGTTTCATAGCCTACAAAAATATGGCAATGGTTAGACTCATATTTCATCAGCAAAAAATAAATTGCAGTTATCTTCCTACCTGGTAAGTCGCGAGCAAGTATCCGTGTCCAGTAACATTAAGGACTCGGCCGTCCAGTTTGATGGTGCCAGAGACATCTACTTTAGGTGAAAACCAATCTCTGATAAACTTTTCATTATTCACATCACCATAATGAGTTAATCCGTCCCCTATCTTTAATCCCTCATTCAGCATCACGTATTTCAAATCCAATTCTACTTCCTTTTCCTTGAGTGATATGAAATGTCCTCGTTTGGTGGTATCACTTTCAGTGAATAAATCCACACTAATCTTGTTTTTCATTCTAATGGATGTCTTCCCGTTCGTGAATTGAAAATCGTTGCCAGAATAGGTGTACACTTTGAAGAAATCGTGGCCCTGACTTGGGTCAAAATATCTGACGGTGGTTTGTCCGGAAGCAGAAAACCTAATAATTTTAAAACCCCCAAAAAAATTGGTGTTAATAAAACGAAACTACTGAATTATTGATACTAAGAAGACCTTGCCCTAAATCAGACATTCCAATTTGGAATAACAAGTATGCTCCATTATCGAGGAAACAATACCAAGTCTGGGACTCTATAAAGCCGTTAGCACCTTGGCTGAACCATTTAAAGTCTTCTTCGGCAACCGGATTAACTAGAGCAAGACTATCGGCACTTCGACTCTCCGGTGTGGATATTTCTGTTGGGGGTGATTAGAGCAATGGATTAGTTAGCAAATCTCGACGAATTTGGAGGGCACCAACCGATTTATAGGCTTACCTTGCTTCGCAGTTTTAAACCATGAGCGCATCATTTTTATGTTGCCTTAAAATCAATTCAGTCGTAAAAAGTAGTTTATTGAGGAAAAGCAATAAATTTTGAAATTCACTTCTTGCAATTTATTGTCTCAATTTCAAAAGATGTTACTATTTTGGTATTATTACACAATAGCTGTCCAATCATGTCAGTCTTTCCGCGTAATTGGAAAGGTCGGAGTCACTTGTAGGTGTTCCTAGCTCTGAAGTCAAAAGAATTAAGACAATCAGAATCAGATGGATTATTTTAAAATTTAGAATAAATGTGTTCCATGCATGTTAGTAATGGGTAGTTTTGTATTGCACTCTTGAGTTTCAAAATTCGATGAACTCGTAAATCATACATTATTTGTATCCTCATGCGTCGACTGAAAGATTGTAAAATCTATATAGCCACCGCAGACTACATAATGTTTATCAGAACAATAATACCTTAATCTCATTAACTATATTTATTTACAATACAGATATTTTGTTTTACAGATATTTACTATCAGTTCTTGTGACTTTTTCTGTGTTTTAATATTTCGATTGGAGTTAACATCAAAGTCTGTCCGCAATCTTTACATTGGTACTCTTTCGCACCCACGCTAGGCCCACTTTGAGACATCGCACCGATATTCGTTTCCTCTTCATCATCCATAGTAACCTTATTTTGAATGTCATCTGCTTTCAAACACCCCTGCAAATGATTAAGCACTTCGCTTTTATTGAACATGAATTCGCCTTGACAATTCCCGCATTTCCAGTAGGTTCTCATAAAGTCGGTGAATGACGCTTTTGACACGGATTCCGACAATTTTGAGGTCGAAACACTCTTGTACCGAAGGTATGATGTTATTTGAATACCTTGCTTTTTAGCTATTATTCAAAATATATCAATGGATTAGAATGAAATTCGGTCTGATATGTAATAGGAAACACTAACATTTTCCTGCAGCCCACTGCTCGGCTTCCAGAATTTCAGCGGTTGAATCTTCTGGTGCAAAACATGCCGCTATATCTGAATCTTTTAATACTTCAATACGGCACGGTAACGACATGTTGAGGAAGTTTGTCAATTTTTCTACAATTAGCAATGGTTAATAAAACGCCACATAAGTTGCGCGATTCACCTATGAATTGCTCGAAGCGAGAGCGAGGAAGCGAAACTTACCAACTATAGTATCAACGGAGGTGTCAAAAGTACCGGATCTAGCGTCCTTGTAAACTTTCTTTATTGCAGGTGGTATGAAGTCGACACTGTCAAGGTTGGTTCCCTCATTATCATCTGGTTCGTTTTGAGTTTGTAACCCTAGTCCCGATTGCTTCGAAAGATGCATGAATGGTTGATCGGTGGATTCATAACACAGAGTAAGTAGCTTACATGACCAATTTCCGACAATTTCTTGTTCAAAATAAAGCCCCACATTAGGCGCAATTGATTCGAGATGATGAGCACCTAATATGGCGCCAAAGGAATTAAGTAAACAGCAAGACATTTTACGAAATGACCGCAATCCTAACCTTTTCAGATAATACGGAAGACCCAAATGATAATTTCAACCAGTCATCGATTACTAAAACAGAACAATCCGCATTTGTATCGACTGCAGCAATCGTAGAAAAGTATACATGTAAGCAGACAATGTATAGACTACAAATTCAGATTAACTTACCTGATTTGGCAAACATCAGACAGGTGTGTACTGCTGGAACACGGATTAAATTCATTAAGTACTGAATTTCAGAATAATTTTGTCAAAGACTAGTTTCACTTCAGTGTTTGGAGACAGAGTCGACTACTTACCGGTTTCGTAGTTTCCAGTAATTGTAGATAACATATCAACTCATCAATGCCTGTAGGTTTGACTTCGAGCAATTCGGATTTGGCATAGAACACTGAAGTGGGATGGATGGTCACGAACCTATGGTGAACGATAAATAAAAAACACTTGAGTCTGGTCGGCAGAAAGGAAGAGCTAACAAGTCAGGACATTGCAATCCTTACCTCATATTTTTCGTGTGAAACACCCAATCCTGTAACTTTCTCTTTGGATTCAACTCATCCGTAATTGCTAATTGAGGGTACAACCCGCTGCAAATAATGAATCGAAGAAGATTCAAATCCATAGATTCCAACATTGATTCCGTTTGTTGTTGCAAACGATTTACGTCGTGAGATATCGAAAATTCTAGATCACGAATATCCATCGAATCAACATCTACACAAAATCTGGGTAAGCGATTGGCGGAACAGCTTCGCGACAAACAGACATTACCTTCTTCCTGATGCGTTGATTCTTCTGTTTCAACATCCTGAAACTTCAGGATCTTACGCTTTTTCGAACTCTGTAATTGGCGCTGTCGATTGAGCATACGGAGCTTACGTTTCCTCTCACGGTCACGCTATAAAAAAATTATGATTGAGTCATTTTAAACGCACAAACAGACAACTTAGAAGAGTTGAAATAACCTCGTTGGTGTCACCCATGCGGTCAATCCTGTACCCTCGAAAATCAGACAGAATATCTTCGAATTGTCGTTTTAATTTTGTCATTTCGTACAGTCTTTGCTCTTCAATTCCATGTCGCATGCACCATTTCCGGGAGGATTCCTGAAAATACTATTCAGTAAACCGTCGAGGTGCGTATAGGTATGTAGGCTGAGCCAGGAGAGTTTTACAAACCTGCCGTGCTGCTTTCACTTTTATCCATTCGTTGTAAACATTTAAAAGAGTCAAAGGGTCTCCATAGTGAGAAAAGAAAGACCGCTGGTTATCCAGAATCTCTGGCTTTGATTCCGGAACTCGAAGGAACAGAGAATTTGATACGCTGAGACCGGCTGCCACGATAAGAATGGGCTCCGTCACATTGAAAATCTGCATAGAAAAGACAGTTAAGGTTACACGATACAACTCATCCACAACCTAAGATCGCTACTTACAGAACCTAAAATCAACATTTTCCCCAGGGAAGCATCCACGGGTAGCTGACTCAAAGCTTTCCCCAAAGGTGTCAGTTTTTCTTTGATACCCTCTACAGCACCGAGTTCGCGTAATCGTTGAATCGACATTTCAATGTTTTGCAAAGGTGGCCGCTAAAAACGAACATCTCGAGTTAGTCACATCCGAACCCTAAATTTCAAAACAAAACAAAGTCTTTACTTCAATAAAATCCAACTCTCTAGGGTCACCCAGTCCTAAGGCTTTAATATTCAAAATGACAGATTCTAAAGACACCCTCAAAACCTCCGGTATCGGAAAATCATTCAAGTGTTTAAACTCAGCACGGCTATACAATCGATAACATTCGCCGGGGCCGGTTCTCCCTGCACGACCAGCTCGTTGTTTTGCTGAAGCTATGTTTAAATGATTGATTACTTCGAGAGCGTAGAAGAGAAGCAAAAAATTACAAGACAATCTACCTTTTGAGATCCAGAATTCACTCAACTTATTCAAGTGTGTTGAATGATCATAATGCATTTCTTTGACTTTGCCGGAATCAATAATAAAGCGAATGCCATCAATCGTAACGGATGTTTCGGCAATATTAGTACTAATAATACATTTTCGAACACCTTCAGGTGCGATATCAAAGATTTTTTCTTGTTCGGCTTCGGATAAAGAAGAGTGAAGTGGTAGAATAATCCAACGTCTATCAATGTCTGGTTAATATGTTCCACTAACAGCGGGGAAAACCTGATAAAAGATACGTACTTAGTGTAGTTTGCGTATATCCTCAATTCGTCGGCCAATGTTGATATTTCATTGATTCCACTCATGAAGATTAACAAATCTCCACGTTCGGTGGGGGAAATAGATTGATCGATTTTTTCCATTATCTTCAAATACGGTTCGGAATTCACTTTGGACAGCTTGGAAGGGATCGATATCTAGGCAAACGTTAAACCCCAAGTTGAGATTCTTCCCACATACACAACAATCTCGCAGAGTTTCAACACACTTTGACCCCCGTTTCCATTCTTTGCTTGAACAACTCCACATCAAGCAAATCTCGATCTTCCTTCTCGAATGGTACATAATGAATGGCCACTTCGTACATTTTTCCGGGGACTTCGATAATTGGACACCCTCCAAAATAATTACTAAACAACTCGGCATTAATCGTTGCACTCATCAGCACAATGCGAATATCCGTTCGTAATTGGCACAGACTTTTAATCACAGTTAGCAGGAAATCAATGGTAACTCCTCGTTCGTGTACTTCGTCGACGATGATGACATTATACATGGACAACTCAGAATCGGAGGCATATTGACGAAGTAAGAGGCCTTCAGTTAAGAAAAGAATTCGAGTTCTCCGGCTTTTATTTCCTTCAAATCGAACTTGGTAGGCTATTTCTGAACCATGGGTGTTCATCGTTTCGTAGCTGGAAATAACAATAAACTAAGAATTGGCCCGAAGACAAACTTCTCCACCTGGAGTAAAGCGAGACCTACCTCACTCTCTTGGCCAAAGAAAAACAAGCAATCTTCCTGGGTTGTGTGCAGGCAATCTTATCGAATCCGGCTTCCATCAGATACTGCGCCACTTGTGTCGATTTACCGCACCCTTAAAGATAGGATTAACATTTTAGAACGGACCGGGCCGGACAATGATTCTGTGAGGACAAATGGACCAGGTCCATACCTGTATCGCCAGCCACTAGAATAACCTGATTTTTCTTCACCATATTAATAATCGTATCGCGGTATTTAAATATCGGAAGTGAAGCACGATCCTTATACCATAACATGTTACAAAATATGCCGAACCGATTTCAATCAAAGAAATATAGGCACCAACCGTTAAAATCTTTTCTCTGAGCGCCTTCTCTTTTTTCTTTTTGAAATCATCAAATAGCGTCAACGCATGCTGTATTTGTTCTTCTTCCTTCTTACTACTTCCTTGAATCGACTTGGATGATGTTGATGAAGAAGAGGATTCGGTTGCTTTGTTCTGATAAGATTTGAACTTTGAATAAAAGTCTGAGTGACCAAGTTAGCTGGCTATCCATATACTTGTGTAACGATTACTCCTAACATATGAGGTAAATATCCAATGCCAATCCACTCCAACATATTAGAAAAAAGAATAAAAAAGCCCACCTTTGAAATTGTTATAATCCTCCGACCCGAATGGCATTTTACTACCTCGACCAAAATAGAAATTATCAATTCTTCGACTCCACAATTCTTTATCTTGATTTCTGTCTCTGTTATATCTATCGTCATTATCTGTCCTACTACTTTGAAATTTTATTTCTCGTTTATACCCCTGATCGACTCCAGCACCGATTGATTCTTTCGCAGCCTGCAGCGAACTCTGGGACGTCGAATGTGGCCGCGACGTTGATGCTTTGACTTTGTGCAATCGACCATCGGGGGTGTATCGTTCTGTTGGTTCTTCGTATCTCTGTCGTTTGTGGAAATTAATGGTTGGTCGTTGTCGAGGATGCATGGATGAAGTAGGACCCGAAAGAGAATAGATCGAGGCAGGGCCGAATTGTATGTATGTCCAAGAGTATAGTGAGGCCTTAAAAGAAAATCTATGATACTTGTACACAGTTCGTCCACTCTCCCTGTCGTCAAAAATTGGTAATTAATACGCTGGCTGTCGCTTTTGAGTGCATTTTTGTGAGAGATCTGGACGGTAATTTGGTACTTGGCAGAATGTACGAATGAAATGGTCTTTAGGCTTAGGCTGGTTTAGAGAGGGTTTTCAACCGACTATAATTCGACCGATTGCAAGGTTTTCTGTGATTGCATTCATCGGTCCAACCCTCAATCACTTTAATCATCTGTCGTCAGACAATGGAATTTATTCAATCAGTTCCGTTTGCTCTTTCCGTCAGCAACAGGCCGCATGATCAAAGTCTGGCTGGTAGCAATGAATCAGAGCCCTTTACGACTATCCAAAATCAAAATAGAATTTTTCATTAACAATTACACAATTCCTCATATATGGTTACAATGTACGAGATTCATCATTTTTCAGATACACAACTACAGTACAATCGCCATTTTAAATTTGAGATTCATACCGAATTCCAAGATTCGAACTGGGTTTATAACTAGCAACCAAGAATAATTGTAAAAAATCAATCCTTTCGCTGATTAATGCGAAAGAAAAAAGATAGCAATACATACCCCATTTTTCGTAACTTGTCGGCCGCAACACGTTCTTCTTGAATTCTCTTCAACTCGAGTACTTGCTCCGTCGACATAGTCATTGTAGGCTGCTGTATTGTCATACCGGCTCGATGTTGTTTGCTATGGATAAACAGGTTATAAGAGTCGAAATTAATCTCATAATTAGAGTATAAATTCTAAAGAACACACAACGCGAAAAATTAACATACCGAATGTTCTCTTCATCCCGACTAAAATCAATAGTCATCTCTTCATCGTCTTGCAATGCTCTTAAATCTGCTCTCTGTCGCTTAAGTCGTTGTTCTCTATCCCATTTCTCAATGTCATAATACCTATATTGGATATTTCCATGTAAGAATACATTTGTCAGAGTCGCGCAAAGAAAATGTAACAAACTTGACGTGGGGTAGGGTAGCAGTGTTGTAGTCCTCCATGTACTCCAAAAAATAAACCTAGTTTTGATACATCAGTTAACAAAGCAGTAAAATAATACTATTATACTCTTGTATAATAAATACTAAGTAAATGTACCTTTGTGGCTTGATTACTCAATTCTTCAATGTCCAAATTCTTGACTTCCACTAACCACGCTCTAAACTCGGCTTCCTTTCCGTAGATGCTATAAAAATTCATTTTCAATATGATTATAAGATTCACTAGTCAAGGGTTACTGTTTGAATCTTAACTTACTCTGTTTCCTTGAGGATTCCATAAGCTCCAAAGCCCTTCAACCGTTTATCCGAATCTCCCTTGTGCTTCTTCTTCTTTTTCTTCTTGTCTTTTTTCTTGTCCTTTTTCTTTTTATTCTTTTTATCTTTCTTCTTCTTCTTCTTTTTTCTGGACTTTTTATCATCGTAGTCACTCGAGTCACTCGAATCAGAGTCGCTTGAACTATCCGAGTCGTATTTTCGCTTTTTCTTTTTACTTTTCTTTTTTCGGTCTTTATCGCTATCACTATCAGAGTCACTTGAACTAGAAGATTCTGAATCCGAGCTATACTTTTTCTTCTTCTTCTTTTTCTTCTTTTTTTTCGAGTCACTCTCGGAATCAGACGAAGAACTTGAACTACTATCGGAATCTGATGAATCATGTTTTGATTTTTTGTCCTTCTTGCGTTTCCTTTTCTTTTTGGACTTTTCGTCGGAGTCGCTAGAACTATCAGAATCGGAGGACGCAAAATCCTTAGATTTTCGTTTTCGTTTACTCGATTTTGAAGTGGCCTTAGAAGACTCCGAGTCTGAATCCCTGCCATATCGTTTCTCAGAGCGATCATAGCCATGCTCTGAAATTAGCGGTTTCATATACTTGTCGTCGGTTTCTTTTGAATAGTTGGACCTACTGGACTGTGGATGTCGGTCGCTTCGTTTGTAGTCTCGGTCTCGAGATTCTCGTCTACGGGACGATGAACGCCGCCTCGACCTAGAGGACGACGACGGAGAGGAGGAACGAGAGCGAGAACGGGGCATAACAAAAGTAGAAAATGAAATTATTTAATAAACATGAAATTGGCAGTGGTGAATCCTCGGTATTGAAAAAAAAATAAGTGAGCCAATATTTTGCCATAGAGCGGACTCGTGTCAATAGCAAGTTGCTTAACCATTTCGGCAGGGGGTTTCTTGATAACACACTTTTCATGTATTTATTTTCATATATAATCCTTGGCACAGCGGGGGCTTCTTGTGGGGCCAGTTTTGGAGCTCTTCAATTCAGTGCATGGACCCCACGGCCAAAATACAACAAGATCAAGATGTAGGCATCTTGCACCCGACGGGGTTTCTCATTTCAGGGTTATAACAGACATAGGGTTGGACCGTTGCAGATAATCGAATTAACCTTCCGCAATCCGCACTTTGCGAACGGTCAACACTTAACACAACGGATAACGAATATGCGTGGGAGATTCGGAGAATAAAATCGTCATTTCTCTAGTTCAAGTCTATCATGGTTGCAAAACAACGAGCTGCCAGGGACATCCAGGGAACTCCCAGGGGTGGCCTCTGTGGCGGCGCATTTACTAACAAATTAACAATTATTGCATCAAGTCATCAACTATCAACATTACAGCGGAGTTTGACGTTGCCTCTTATTATATATATCCTATACCGCGTCCTGTTAATGATGTCAGGAGTGATAAATATTCGATACTTGATATGTTGGGCCGCGACTCGCGTTGATAGCGTCGGCTGTGTGTATGTTCTCGAGGGAACTGGAGAAGTTGGTGTAGAAATAATACGGTTTATTAAACGGGTTGAAACTCGGATTAGGTGTTATAACTTATATATATATAGCAGTGCGCTAGTCAACATTCTCCGAAGCTTAAGCCTTAAACCGATGTACGCTGGGAAGGTTCAAAGTGTTCTCGACTTGGTTTCCCACTTCCCTCATTGTGACGCTTTGACGGGTGATGGCCTGTGGACAGTGGAAGTGTGGAGGGAACGCAGTGGAAACGCTCATCAGAATTCTTCAGAATTATCATTCGGTGAGGGAAAGTCAGGGGCTGGGCCCGAGGGGAGACTTGAATACTCCTGGAATGTTGAGTGTATTACTCCTGAATTACACTTCAAGAAAATGGATGTCTATTGACCGAGGACAGTGCGGACGGCGGACTTATTGGATTTGCCGATGGGGGCGGCAAACTTTAGAGTGTAATACAAGGGTCAATTTACATGCTAGAGTCCATAAAAAGTCCTTGGGCAATATGAAATAACAGTGGCACAAATTCATGGCAAGGCGGTATTTGCCAACGGAAGCAAACTGCGCACGATTGTTGTATGCTATATATCTTTGACGGGGTGAATATAGCCCGGAGAGCTTGATTATCAGCGGGAGTTGTTCGCCTTTACCGAGTCAGATTGAGTCACGGCGCAAAATGTGCGAGACAGTCGACCAAGTTTAATGCTCGTCTCAAACTGCAAAGCAAAGTGTAAAAAACAACCGAGAAGAGAGCGATACGGCCATCGTGAGCAGTGAGTGTTATATCTATTCAGCATATGCAGCGGATACCTGCGGATACTCCCACCCTTAGACATAGACTGCCGTCTTCTGTATGCTATGCACCCCTGTGAGCGAGGCAATGGATATCCCATTAGGTTGACAAAGGGCATTATTAGCCGATGTCCGATGAGTGCCCAAGAGGCTCCAAGAGGCCTATTATCTGGGACGTCTCTGCCGTGTCACGAATGTCAAAGTCGCAACTAATGAGCACAGGAGAAAGTCAACCTGCCTCTGATATATAAACTGCCTCGCTCCTCCGCAGTCTCGACCTCCCAATTCCCCACCCCACGAGTAGTGACCCCTGTCCTCCTCTGCCCTCTGCACCTCATCCGTACGCCCTCATCCCTCGTCGACATTGACATTAGGAAGCATTCCCTCGCAAATTGCCGTGTGAAGTTGCGAATTGCACAAGTCCCAAAGCCTATCCTCTGCTTCTTGCTTCGGAGTTTAAATTTCCCCGCGGTCACAAAGGTATTGTCGTACAAACTTTTCACCGAGTTACTTTGCGGCCACTTTTCTCGGTGTCCGTCTTTTTTTTTCTTTCGCTTTTTCCTCCTTTTAAATTCCTTCAACTCATCCCGCTCGACATAAACGTCGTATTCTAAGAACATCGGCAGGATTTATTCTTTGCATCCCAATCCACCCCCTTTCCTTTCTTGTCGCTCTTCACCTCCTTTCGCATCAAGTCCCGTTTGAACAAAGACCCGTAACCCCTTGACTACCCCGGGCTCTTACTTCCCTTTGTCCTTTGAACACCCTCGTTCCATTTCATCCCCTTCGATTCACTAAAGACTTTCCTCTCGTCAGCTTCTACATCTTTGCCTCTGCATCCATCCTTGGATTCGATCAACCACTCGTTGGGACCAAATCATCTTGTCAAAAAAGGCAGCTGACTATCCTCGTTCAATCGATTCGGCAGCTCAACCCATCCATCTCCGTTCTGTCGCTCAAGTGGTTAATATTCTTAGGTTGGTCTCTATTCCTTGCTCCTTTTAAATTATTGTGGTTCCCATCCCTTCATCAAGGGATCAGGGGAGTTAGTTACTCTTGAATCCATTGAAAGTCGAATGTACCTGACAAAGATTTGCTTCACTTTAGACACTATTAGCGGCACTGAAAAAATTTATTGCACGTTACAATAAAAGTTACACTGAAATATACGAAAAGCAATCGCGTTCGCAGTTCCATCTGTACCGTGCATGATGCCCCTCCACCAACTACTACACGAGCTTCAACCGTTCAGCCCACCGAATCCGGCTTCCAACAGTCCCATGTCGCCATTGGAAAGTGCATTTGGTATGGAAATGTCTGAGGACCCCTATTTCGATGTCTCAATAATGAACGATGACGAGGGAAGCAGTGAAGGTGACAGGCAGAAAAGAAAACGCCAATCCAGGGTCGGGCGGAAAGGAGAGCGAAATTTTGTGTGCCCCCATGAAGGCTGCACCAAGAGCTTCAAACGATCAGAACATTTGAAGAGACACATACGTACTCATACTGGGGAAAGACGTAAGTCATTCTAGACCCTTCCAGAAAGACCCACCCATAACCGAGTCAAAAACTAACTGACGTATGTTGACCCCGTGCATCCATCCGATGACGTATAGCATTTCGATGTCCTGTCTGCCATAAGTGGTTTTCACGAAATGATAATATGGCGCAACACATCAAAATCCACAACAAATCGAGACCTCGAACTGATAGCTTATCCTCGAGTGGTTCTATACCGGGCTCGGCATCCGGACCTAATCACAGTGCCCTGGATTTTCAACCCCAGCGCCATCATTCGAACACCTCTCACCCATCACATTCATTTGACTATCCCCTATCACGATCTCACCAACCAACATCCCATTTCCAAGATAGCTTGGGGCCTTCTTCCTCTTCCTCGCTGTCGAGACCTCATGTCAGCGACGGTTTTCTGAACAATAATCTCAATGATTTCTCCTCTATGGTATCACCGCAACAGCCTTTTGTATCCTCACATTTTGAACTCCTAAATACCATCTTCTCCGATCATCCATCCTCCACGTCGCAGCCAATGTATTCGAGTACGTCTCAACATTACGTTGCCCATGCTCAGCCTACATCAGATAGACGCGGATCAATGTCACATACTTCAGAGTTTGATACCACTCCGAAAATGTCTTATTATCATCCATCTTCCTATCAACCATCCTCTCAAAATCCTCCGCCGCATTATCAGTCGCACACTACGAACATGCAACTGCATTTTGTGTAACTGATGCTTTTGGATAATACCCACCAAATGAACTGTCAATCGTTTGACAAGCTGGGAACGGATAAATTGACTAATTTGGCAATTAAAAATATTGAACAGACTTTGTAAAAATCAGAAAATAATAACTCTAGAACTCTTTTATTGTTCATATTTAATAGATGATGTGATTGCTTTCTTATGCGCTTCAATTTTTCGTCATGTATATCGTATATCATTATAACCTACACATTAATCGTTATATCAATGTAACCATGGTAAACCTAAATAATATAAACATTTTCTTGCGCCCGAAAGTTGCCTGAACGGACCGGTTCCATCATCGATTCATCAGGTAATTCGGATCAAAGGGAAGCAAGAATTAGAACAGCAATTTTTACATTCTTCACATTGAATATATGTCATAAATATAATCCTCTGATCGGTCTCCCAGATCACAATTTTGTCGGTCAATTATTCATGTAGAGGCAAATCGTACCTTGATTGATGTTCGTGGGATCGTCACGAAATGCCAATGTGATATAGTAGCACTGAAAATTGCAGTCTGGCTTCCAACCAAAAATCTATTATCTCTGAATGTTCTTTGATCATCCGACCGTTCGAATAATCTTCAACATTACTTAAATTAATCAGAAACCAACACTATCCCCCCAAATTTTCCATTCCCGACATCATGTTCGGATTACGAAAAGACCATCGAATTACATTACGAATATGTGAAGCCAAAACAACATTACCCAACGATATGGACTGTTATTGTGCCATTCGTGTTCAAAATCACAATTTCGGAGAAAACCTACTCAACAATTCAAACTCGACATCACGACAAGCATCCTTGAATGCGACATCTACCACCGCGACACCTAATGTCGCAAAACCTCCAAATGGAATGACTAGACAAAGTTCGACACCTGTATCTTTATCCGCTTCACGGAATGTTCGAAGAAATTCATTCTTAAGTGCCTTGAGTGGTCCATCTGTTGTTGATGCCGCAGTTTTCAGAACTCGGACGTGTTGGAAAGGAAGACAATGGTTTTGGGATGAGGAATTTGATATTGAATTGACTGAAGATTTTAAATGTGTGACAAGTATGTTTTTTAGTTTATATTATTAGTTACACTTGCGGTGTCTACCATCCTAGACATCATTTATCATTTGCGGATCTTTTTGATTTGCGTGACTTTTATATATGTTGTTTGACAATTTGTTAATGTATTGTTTCCTTCAAACACATTCGATCTCCCAATATCCATTTCTTTTCTCTCATCATCTTTTCTCTCTATAATAGTGGAAGTATGGTCCAAGAAGCTCCTGAAAGATTCGTTGCTAGGAACGTTCACGTTGAACAGGAATGAACTGATTGACCAAGGACATAACAACAAACAGAATGAGTCTTGGTATCCCCTCATTCCAGCGGATACCGAATCTTCAGGAGATTCGAATAAGATTGGAACTATCCGAATTCGGTATTTGTACGTTTACGAGTCAATCCTCCCATTGCCTCATTACAAGTCTCTCCTCAATTTGATTATGGATCCGGGAATGTTTCTCGTGACGGCTTTAGATAGAGCTACGGAAGACAGAGATGAAATCTCCAAGTTGTTGGTCAAAATAATGATATTTACGGATCACATTGAAGCTTATTTGCGAGCTTTGTGTACGATCGAAATCAGAAATACCTCCCAATCATCGGTTTTGTTCCGTGGCAACTCTTTGGCATCGAAATCAGTAGATCATTTCATGAAGATTGGAGCTGGGATATACCTTAGGAGTACACTGCAACCTATCATCCGACATATCTTGGACCAAGAAAAGAATTGCGAAATAGATAAATCGCGATTAGAAAAATCCGACAGCTTGGAGAATAATCTAGTTGCCTTGGAAGGGTATATAAAAATGACGGTGGACAGGATATTCTCGAGCGTCGAAGAGTGTCCACAGTCATTGCGGAATGTGTTTGCACATCTCATGATTTCGGCGAACGGAAAGTGGCCGGGTGATAATTCCAAGTATACCGCTGTCACTGGATTCTTTTTCCTAAGGTTATTTAATGCTGCAATACTAGGTTTGTTTTTAACGTATACATCACGGTACGCTACTTGCATTGACAAATTTTGAATTATGAAGGCCCAAAGTTGTTTGGATTATGCGAAACCCACCCAAACTACACTTGTGCGAGAACTTTCACGTTAATATCAAAAACAATCCAGCAACTCGCCAATCTCATCCCCTTCGATGGAGCAAAAGAACCTTACATGACGCCCCTCAATCCGTTTGTTTTGAGCTATATCCCGAAAATGAAAAAATTTCTGAACACGTTAACGCATAATGCGACAACCTTAAGTATCATGACATTGGCGGATCTCGATGTCAAGAAAGAAAGTAAAGGACTATTGAAAAAGTTGTTTCGTAGAACTCAGAGTGCAACGGAAGAGAAAACGGGGTCAAAAGTAAATTCCGAAAAGTCCTCTACTAGTCGTCGATCGTCTTCCGTAGAAGAAATAGGTTTGAATCTTTGCAACCCCATTTGTCAAATGTCAATGTCCCACTCACTCTGCATTTACTTTCATGTATTTCCGTCTTGCGTATAGATATCGAGCGACAATTGGCGGGGTTACAACGGTGCCTTACAAGAAACATTGAAAAATTACAGAAAACCTGCACAGAACTCGAAAAACCTACTATCGATCAACTGGCTCTACTTTTAGAGGACATGGCTGCTCTCCGCGACCGCAAGTCGACTGGCCTCCAGGGCTCAAATTCATTTATAGCTGGAAGCAATCAACAACCAGTTGGGAATCTACTACTTGATAATTCTCAGAGAAATAACTCGGAACAAAGATTAGCTCAAATTCCACTTGATCCACCAACGATATCCTTGACGATTTCATCGAATTTCACCAGTATTTTGAACTTGACAACGTCGATCGAGAACAGTTCACCTGATGTATCGATTGTTAAAAAGGAAGAAAGCATTCTAGACCCGACCACCGCATCCGAGACTCAACCTGATACGTCGGTTGACAAAAAGGAGGAGCAGATTTTGAATCCGGCAACGGCAACGGTAATAGGAGCCATACCACCCAGTAGTTTAGTCGAAACGAACGAAGAACCGAAATTGACTTCAACTGACGCAATTGAGACTACGCAATCTAAGTTGGCGGACAAGGGAACAGAGATGGCAAAGAATCCAGAAGCTATTACCTCATTGTCATCACCTGCAACCGAAGCAGTCGAACCTGATATAGCAATTGAAAAGACAGAAGTACTTAAAATTCAAGAATCGAGTAAAAATGAAGTAGTATGTACGACAGAGACGACCCAATCTGATATACCGGTTGAAAAAACACAGACTCTGAGGGACGAAACTGGTATGCACGAATCGACAACTACTACCAAAACTACCCCTCTAAATGTGACGGGTGAGAGAGCAGAAGACTCAATGGTAGCAGATGCCCAACGCTCAGTGTTATTATCTACACCAGCGATATCTGATCAAAATTCCTTATACTCTGCGACCCCAAAAGCTATCAGTATCGAATCAACTATTTCAAGTGACACTACGGAATCTGATGTGATTGTATCGGTTGACCAAATACACAATCCCAAGTATCGAAATTACAGTAATTGGTCTGTATTCGCTTCAACTGACACTATTCGTCCGAGAGTGTCTGGTAGAAAATCGTTAGACCTGGGGAATTTAAAAGCTAGTCATGGAGTTCTGGTTACCACGAGTAGGCCAAAATTGACGGGTAGAAGATCAATAGATTCAAAGATTTCAGACGCTGGTTATAGCACATTATTAGCGTCGACGGAGACTGTCAGACCGAAAATATTGGGAAAATCATCAACAGATTCGAGCGTTCCAGGAGTGTATCGTTTTGCCTCAACAATACCCATTAAGACGGCGCAATCCGATGTGTTGGGTGAAATTACAGGAGACGCCAGTCTTCCAACAGATGGAAAATTGGGAGTAATACCTGTTATCGTGGCTACTGAACCGAATGAAAACTCGGAAGACGGACACCGAAACACCGCAATCGATACAAGGCAACCTAATATACCCGTCGCAAGTCCAAAAGACTTTAAAGGTCTGAACCCGTCAGATTTTTCTCCGAAAACAACGTCAGAAACCCTCAGTTCAGGTGAAACTGTTGTTCTCGTAGGAGTGAATGCTATAGGGAACGATGATGACCGTACCAAAAGTCAGGGACAGGCGCAGTAGAAGAAAATAATTATTATACCTGAAAAATTATATTATATTTTATTTATATTTATATGTTGAAGTACTTGTTATTTTCGAATCATTAGTCCGCCTGGGGGGTGCGTGAAGGAAATCGTGACTTCAAAAAGAGAGAATAATGTATATTCGTTTGGTCGATGTACCTTGTTTGCAACATGAATTGCGGAATAACTTTGATTTTCGTTCGATTTAAAATATGATTATTATTTGCCAGGATAAGTGTAGATGAGTGGCATACATAAAAATTCACGTCTAAGCCAGTATTGTCAAGCAAGGTGTATGCATTGAAGACACCAAAAAGAAGCCCACATTTTATTACGAATCTTTTTCGATTGACAATCCAGAAAACATTTTCGTCAAACATAGAGAACATAAAAAACAATTGCTGAATTTAACGGACAACGAGGACAACTACCCCATTATAACTATTTCAGTTTAAGCTAGCATAAGCGATACAGCAGTAATATCATTCCGAACGGCTATCACTATCTTTGCCAGTACCATCTTTGGACAACACTTCGTTGCGTCCGCTTGAATGACCAACACGATCGCCTGCATCACGATGAAAACTTTTAGTATGTTTCTTGTTGAATCTGTAACGCCGATTTGGAAATTTAGAAGTACGAGATTGGGAATGATCATGTTCAGCTGTTTTAGATTCCGACTTTTCAGGAGAAGTATGATTAGGTTTAGACACATTCTTTGTGCGACGTTTAGCTGGAAATCGGGATGAACGAGCAGTTGAGTGATAAGAATCTGGTTTTGGTTTCGGTTCACTAGTGAGCTTCCGGGGTAAAGAGTCCATATCGTCCTTTGTTCCAGTAGTTTGAACCGATTTGACTGATTTCTCTCCCTGTAAATTACGATTTGCATTGTGACGATTAGTCTTACCAATCACTTTGCGAACATTCTTAATAGAACCAGATGTAATATCTTTCATAGGCTTAGGATTAGCATAGGAGTTAGACAATTTCGACAAGTCAGCAGTTAGATCAACAACAGTAGGATAAGAACGTTTCAGTTGAGATGGTAATGCGGTCACCAAAACGAACGGAGCCGAATGGTATCTACGTATGCGAGAATTTCCATGAAAATGAAGTGGACGAGCGACTTCTGCAGGGGAGGGAGAATCTTTGGTTGTATAAATTTTGTGTTCGTGTTCCGTACCATCATGGTGACTTGAAATGGGAGATTCACAGAGAGTAGAGTTAGAATCGTTTACTAGTTCTGCAGTGTCAGTAGCAAGTCTATCGGAGATGAGTTGAGTTCCTGATGGTGCTGATGGATAGTTTGCAACGACATGCTGAGGAGTTCCATCAGTTGTCTGTGATCCGTCAGTAACTTGACAAATTGGATCACAGAACCCGCTAAGATAACAGTAAGTAAAACATAGGCTTAGTATAAAAGAAAACAAAGGCATCCATTTTGCAAGAGGTAAGTGCAAGAATCACAATTGGCATACTTTGGATACCTAGAATCATCGTCTTGAACTGATTCCGCACTGGGGGGATACCAGGAACCCTGGTAGTTGAAACCATGCGAGAGTCCTCCAACATCGTTTGACATCATATGCACCCCGTCTTCACCACACCCACTGTAATAACCCGTTTGCTGGTGACCAGATCCATTCAATGGGTGATGATACCATTGGGCTGTATGCTGAGGTCTGTAAGGAATGATTTCGTGCCAAATTGCTCGTCCAACAGTTGTTTCCACTTCAGTCGATGAAATAGGGAGTGCGAGAACCGGCTTTGGGACGTTATACTCGGAATATATCTCGCGAATTCGTTTCAGTGATAGTGGATTTCTAAACAATGGTTTTAGAATTCTATACTTTGTGAATTTAGTCAAAGGCGAACTTAAAATACATTCTAAGCCATTCTATCTGGAAAAAACCAACATGGCGATCGGACAAGTGGGTTGTGTAATTGAAACCTTGCGAAAACGCCATGTCTCTGTTAAAATGGTCGATCTTTTCCCTTGACGAATCGAAAAAGGTTGCAAAAGAGTTCATCCTGACGGATTCGAAATCGATAATACAGTGTAGCAACAAGATGACGTTAACGCTGCAAAGTTCCGAAAGGAAACACTTTCACTTACCTCCCAACACCCCAGATACCATCACCTGAACGGAACGCTGCAAGTATATAAACTGAACATGAGGTGGCATATACTGCATTCAGACTAACCATTTGCTTCTCCGAAACGTGGAAAATTCCGTTCACTATACTTTCTTTCAAATCATCTTCACGCAGTGCAGTCACGATAAAGTATGAATCAAGTCTTCTCGAGTTTTCAAAGGAACGAGACTGGGCGGAATAACTATCACAAGTCACGATATCTCTGTTATAATTGCCTGATTTTCTCCCCTGTTGCCGCCCAAAGTTCTGGGATTGAGAATTTCCGGTGGACCCTGTTTGAGATCCACTTTGATAGTATTTTGGCAGACCATGGATGCTGGTCCATCGTTCAGAAGGACGCATCTGCATTGACTTCATAGTCTGACCCCGCTTACTTTGGAAGGATTGGTTGCTGTGCGCTTCCTAGATTTTAATTTAGTTAGTGAACGATTCAAATTTACCTTCATGCACGAAACATACAGGTATATCGTCTCGGAGAGACCGAATCCGCATCTTTGCGTTTTTAAATGATATTAAAAGTGGATGAAGATCTCCGTATCGATGGTTTTTGTCTACCTCGCTACACTTAATTGCAGATCGTCTGATTGCATCTTCGGCGTCTTCCGGAGAAGCGAAATTAATATATGCGGAATGTGTTCTTGACTCATAGAACAAGTCCTTGAATTCAACGTCAGTGGATAGGTTTAGTACCGAGTTGCAGACAGATGGACATACGACAAATCCTCGCCACCCAAGAAAGAAGTCTGTTAATTCCTCTTTGCGAGTATCTGGAGGGATGCTGTCTATCCAAATACTGAATAAACCGCGTTTGTTCTTGCGAATACTCCTATGCGACAACTGGACCATATTCACTTTGTTTGTGACTGACTGTGAATTGGCAGATCGGGGTTCACGTTCGGGAACAGGAGCGGATGGGTTTTTTTCGCCAGGATCAGCATTTTTTGACGAATTCGGCTGCCCTCTAGCAGGCGATGACTTGGTCTTCAGTATTCCCCGTTCCGCTGGAACAGGAGAGTCACAGTTTAACAAAGCATCATCAGTACTTTGAGCATAAGATTCGCTTTTACCGCTGGACGGAGCCTCCACCGTGGACAAGCGACCACTTGAAGGACGGGTATCTACCCCCTCACCCACGCCATACCTGAAATTACTTTGCTGCGGTTCGCCGTCTGCGACATTGGGAGTAGCATCATGTGTTCGGATGAAACGTTGGCTATCATCCGTCGGTTGCACTTGTTGAATTGATAGCATATCGAATGGTGGATGGAAATTGGCAGGAGGAGTGAACCGATGGACGTCAGTAGGACTGGAAGTTTGAAGAAATACAACCGGCGGTAGAGGAGGATGCATATTCGGAAAAATAGGCATCACTTTATCCATTGCGGCGATCGGCATGAGCTGAGGGTGCGGTTGCAAAGGATTGAGATTGAGTATTTGCGGCCATAATGGTGGGTTATAGAGGTGTGGGTTCAACTGATGCTGATACGGAACAGTATTGACTTCGTAGGTGGGATTATTGAGTTGTATCGGGACAGGGTGGTGAGCTGGGTTTGGAAACATCTGTGGATGTCCGATCATTGATATTGGAGGGATAACTGGGACTGGGAAGCCTACGGAAGGCATGTCATGCCAGTTTCTCGATATAGAACACTCGGGCATAGGATGAGTAGTTGCGACTGCTAAACACTGCACGGTTCCAATACCTTGTTGAGGTACTGTGCTCAATTCAGCCGACCGAGCGGCACAGCCTTGATCTAGTACATTAGCAGGAAGATGAGTCGAATGATAAATTGGAGACGACCCTCTGTCAGCAGCTACATTTTCAATGACAATCTGTATGGAATCCTTATCGTTAGATGTATCGCTCTTGGGTGGGGAAGAAGTTGGAGACGGCTTCATTGCAAATCCGAAGTGTGAGGCTTGTCAATGGAACGAATCGTCAAAGTATGCTATATAATATAAAGCAAACAAGTTAAACTTTCATTGAGTATGGAAATCAATCTCCCTATAAACCCTAGGTGACCACGTATTCGAGGTACCGCTGGCATGACGCCATTTAACTCTAGGAATATACTAGATGAAAGAGCATCTCTCTGACTGAAGCATCACTCTTTCAGAAAAGTCCAAAATGGAAACTAATTACAGTCCGGTCTTAGAAGCCTTACGCAAGAGATTTCAGACTAATCATGGGTTTTGTAAACAAACAGTCGGGACGCCAGGCTTGCATTTATCCAACTGGGTTGTGAACCATGACATGGACAGCAGCCACAACCACAGAAAAATGAAGGGAATAGGGATAGTGCAAAATAAACAGATTTTTCTGTATGAATGAAACAGATCAAAGTGATGTGTTGACAGACCTTTGTCGATTGAGTAAACACTTGTACTCGACACAGCCAATTGGAGAATAGGCCGAGTAGAGGAGGATACAAAGATGCTCCTGGGAACTTTGTTTCCGTTCAAGTGAGCAGGATGGAGGATGAGGAGTATTGAGTGGCAGATTATGAACGACAACAGTCACAGAACTGACGATGAGGAATGATGATGTGAGTGTGAAGATAACAAGATGGCAGAGGAGGAGGGAATGCGGCAAAAGAGGAACGAACGCGTTGATTATTCAATAAAAGGGAATAGAAATTACTACTCTTAAAAGAATATATCATTCTTGATCATGTATTCAAATCATCTCTGCAAAGAGAGTACAAGACAGAGTCTATCACTCTCGTCCCATTACATTAGCTTATATGGATATATCATACAACACTTGAATCGTCCACGTTGCACAGGATTTATGCCAACGAATGAACCAATAAATTACAGTTTTTTTTTCATTTTATTTTTATGATATCACAGCTACTCTATGGCTTATCTAAGTGGACTGACTCCCGCTTGCCAAATTTTCTCTCTGTTCTCTCTGCTGATGAACAGTGAGGTATGGTCTAGCAATCACGCAGTCAGGATCGGCAATGAATTCCGACGACTTGCCAATTTCAATATCCGACATATTCGGTGTGGCAATCATAGGCTGAACGAATGCTTGGTCGACTTTATCTAGTCGTCGTCTGACCACCCACACAATCACAACTACAACGATGGTGCTCGCGAGAATTGCGCCAATCACAGTACCAGCTTGACTGCCACTTACTCCTCCTGGTGATGTTTCCCTGGCAATAGGGTTGGTTGGTATTATCAAAATTGGAACACTAGCAATAGTTGAGGTAGTCTGGGTTGAAGTCGAAGGAGTGGTTGTTACTCTTGTAGACGTCGTTGGAACCGATGCAATGCTTGAGGAGGTAATAATACTTGAGGTGACTGGTTCTGTCGTTGTCGGAGGTACTATCGAAGAACTCGTAGGTTCTGGGACCGTAGAAGACGATGTTGGAACAACAGGTGGTGTCGACGTTGGAGCTGCAGTTCCGTCTGATGTACCTTGAGCATTCACGACGCTCAAAAGACAAAGAACAACAGCAACACTGAATACTAGCGGTTTGAATACTTTCATTCGGGAATTCGTTTAAAAAAATTCGATACTCTGTGTTACTTAAAAAATTCTAGAAGTTTGTATCCTCAGAGGGAATCCTCAACAGCTTTATATAACGTCCGATATAACGTCATTCTCGTCCTGCTACCGAAATAGCAACTGGTCATTTGTCCGCGTCGACTAATTTAGTAACACTCCGCTCTTTCCTGCGTCGTTAACCGTCGAATCACACATCATCGCAACAAGATAGAACAATTCTACCATTCTTCATCACCCAATAAGAATATTACTTCAGAACAGTCGTCACATGAAAACTTTCCTCATGATAATTTCAAAGATGTTTCGATGACTAAAACGATTCAATCGTAAGGGGTCTTTGATCAGATGGTAAACTGTGTCGTCACCCCGATTCATGGATGGGTATACCTAATTATGAATAAACTATAAACTGCAAGAGTGATATGGATCATCCCAACCTTATCATTCAATATATTTGTAATTTAGTACTTCACTGCCAACTATAGGGTTGCACACAACACAAGACCACACGGGTCAGTTTATTGAAAAGTGACTCCCCGATTTCTCCAAATATATTTACACGAATGGGGTATACAAAAAGCGGTAAGAAAGATGGATAGTCTCACACTTACACAAACTTAAGTACATCGATACCGTCTTTGGTGCTCCGCTGTACCAATCTCGATATCGATCATTTTGCCTCCTAAAACAACATTAATTTTGAAGTATCCAAAACCAAGACAAAAGTAAAAGCGACAACTCTTCTTAAATATGTACAATATCTGTCGTTATTCTATCACACCAAAAAGCCGAAAACCGATGAACGAAAAAAGTCACCCATGGTTACCATCTAACGCTGGTAATTGTAGTATTGATAAGACGTGCCATGATTTTGCTGATTTTGATTTTGATTCTGTTGCGGAGGATATTGCATTGGCTGGTTATGTTGTGGTTGACGATAATTGTTCTGATCAGGTTGGTTATCAATCGGACGATGGTGAGGAGAATGATGATGATGTTGTTGCTGTTGTGTCGGCGGAGGAGGGTAGGACGATTGATACCGATTGTCGGTGTATTGAGTCCGCTGATCATATTGAGACTGAGTGTACCCTGCAGAAGGTCGGTGGCTTTGAACATTGGTATTAACTGGAGTAGATGAAGCGTGCTGGGAACGTGAAGGGAGTGAGATGTGGGATGGCTGGTTTTGTTGGTGGAGGGGAATATAACTTGGAGGATTAGAATGTGAGGGCTGAGCATGGGCATTGGATACGGGTGTCTGACTCGATGAAAATGAATAGCTTGAAGGCATTGGTAATGAAGGTCGCTCCCGCTCACGATCAGTCAACAGATGGACACCGTAGTTTACGGATGAACTTGATTGAGAATAGGGCGGCATGGGCGACGGTTTAGTGGGAATAGGTTGGTTGATAATTGAATCTAACGACGCAGGAGGGGGAAGGTAAGGTCGCGATGAACGGGACTGACTTGGTTGAGTGGATGATGACACAGAAGAGGACGATGGAGGATAATACGACGGCCAATCTGTTGATGACGAAGGCGCCTTTGCTTGAGATTGATTAGGTTGGTAACTTGATGGATGTTGAGAACTGTAACCGTAATCAGTTGAAGGTCGGCGGAAGTCCCTAGTCTGATGATACTGCGAGGAAACGGAGCCAGCTGCAGGCTGATCCACAGGTGTGGAGCGATATTGAGAAGTAGGTTTTGCGTCATGCCATAACGATGCCGGTGGCGGCGGTACTGGTGACATTTGTCTTGAAGCCCGCTGCAGCAAAAGTCCAGGTTGCGTTGATTGATGGGGTTGATAACCGTGGGCCCGGTTCACGGTCTCCGGATGATGCGGTTGTTGAACGGTAGATGCAGATGACTGAATTTCTAATAACCGTTCTGTCGAGGACGCACGTCTTTCACCGGTATTTGGAAATAACGGAAACTCTCGTTTCGGTTCGACTGTCTCTCGGTGATGCGTTGAACCATCTGACCAAACATTCCTATCTTGATACCTGTTCTGATTAACTTCCGAAGCCAAAACTTCTCGTTGGACTTTAACTTCTGCGTATTTCACACCACCAGCGCTCCAAGTATTTGACTTTTGTGATCCTGTCTCCACTCTGGCTTCGATTTCAATTTTCTCCTTCTTTTCAACAATAGGCTCCTTCATCATGAAATCAGACCTTGGATTCTTGCGCCCATCACTCTCTCTAGTGGAAACCGATGTAGAGCTCTTTTCAACATGCACTACAGCAGGCGCTGATATAGTTTCTCCGACCAAAGCCTTATCAACCTTACTTTTGCTTTCATTGGACTGAACGGAGGCTGTATCTTGTTCGTTCACAGTGTTCCCAGGTAACGGAGTTTCTTCTTTGACTTCCTTGCTTTCGGAGGAAACAACCACCGATTCCTTTTCGCCAGGAACATTCGGTACCGATGATTCCCGACTCGGATTCCTGCTACTCGTGCCACTCCTACTCACCCCGACTTCACTCTGCGATGTCGATCGAGACCTCGATTCATGTCGATGAAGTCCTGGCAGTTGGGAAGAAGACGAAGAAAGCGAGGGAGGATAGGAAGAAGCGTCTGGTCGAGAAGGTTGATTTCGGGAGTCTGGTCCGCCGATACGATCTCTGTTTCGTTTCTTTTTACGTTTGTGTGGTTGTCCCGGACCTGGATTTCGGTTTGGGAATTTCGAAGGAGCGGTTGGGTACTGCTGACCACGGGATTTGTGGAACAGTTGCGACTGCGAAGGGAACGGGGAACTTGTTTGAGGCTATAAATCAGAGTAGAAAGAAAGGTTTGAGTAAATGATCAACAAAAACTGGTTTCACATATATCTCCACTCACCTCGGGTTTCAGACCAACATCGCCACCAATTTCGCCATCTTCGTTTTTCACTTCACCTTCTTCTATTTCACGTTTTCCAGCGTTAGCTTTAGCGTGGGCATCCCCATTCGCAACTTTTTCAGCCAACATGCGTCTCAAATGCAAACCCAACACATCTCTCACATCAGGTACATGAGCCGTCCTCATTTTACCTTCCAACACAGTCGCCGATCTAATTCTTCCGGCGTAACCACCCCATTGTTGTTTCCGTCGATACTTATCATACTGTGAGAAAAACGTTGAGTGGATTTCAGCGAGGATGGGCTGAATGTGATGGAGGTTGACATTCCAAGGTTGGGAGGATGAAGACTCTTGGACGAGGATAACATTGTTTTGTTGTTGTACAGGCCAAGTGTCGATTCTATCGTCGAGGATGAGAGGTAAAGTGTAGCCGTGTCCCTGGAAATGGGGGTCTTTAACATGACAAAACGGGAAAAGAGCATCGAGATTTTTCGGTGGAATTTCAAGAGACACTGTTATTTTTGATTTGGTGGGGGGAACTTCCGATATGGGAGTTGGAGGAGGAGAAGTGACAGCGGTAGTGGAAGAAGGTTGGACAGCGACGGAAGGTGTAGGCGGTATTTGAGTATCTTTTTTATGCACCACTTGCGTTAGATACAATAGATAATCAAATTCTTGGCCTGAAAGCAATGTAAGACGTTATCAATCGATAACGCAGCTATAAAGACACTAAAACAATGGTAAACATACGAGCACTGTAAACTATTCCCTGAATTGTGTCTCCTTTTGGATCCAGTATTTGTTTAATAGCATTCACATACGTCGGATCGCCTACATTATTGGAAGTTGTGAATACAAAAAAACATTATTATTATGAACGCACGCGATAGTAATGATAAGAGAGATCAACAGTACCCAAAGAACAAATCGACACTTCAAATTTATCTTTACACCAATTCAAGAATTCATGCACACCTCGAGTTAACACGACTTTTCGACCATCAGGTAACGACCGCATCCGATCATCATCTAAAATGACAAATTAATGTTGTCAGTTACATTTTACTTCACAGACAACCAACACAACAAAATATACGATAAAGAATATAAAACCATACACTGTCCGGTCTCTTTGTCATCCACGAATCGAGCACCGTTTCCTTGGTCTCCTACCACTCTGACCAAAGTATCATCCAAATCTAACACCAACGGTAACATATTTCGACCCAACAGTCTCACAACCCGTCGGTTAATTCGTTCAAGAATCAGTTGAGAATCGACGATGTAGCCCGCAATTCGGTATTCTTGGGGTCTAAAACCACAAATTATCAATAGCTGAAAAGAAAACCAAGTTGGAGCTACAGTGGTGCACTTACTTGACTTCAAACGGTGACAGGATGAGGTAAGTCACGGCTTGGCTTCTGGCAACATCTTGTATCTCGACATAAGCACTCTAAAATCGAAAAGATTCAAATCAACAATTAACACAAGTGAGTTAGCTCTAATTTCATAAATACTACGAAAACGGCTCATGTTAGCAAATCTCACAAACCATTCCCATGCCTCTTAACTCTGACATCATCTTGTTTCTCTCCGGGTACTCAAATTCAATACATTTTGGAATATCTTTAATCACAGTGTGAATACTTTTCGGAAAGACACCTTTAATATCGTATTCTTTTTCCAATAACAGTTTAGATCCCGTGGGGGCAACGGGTAAATTTAAAGTTTTTAGTTGCAATTTCTCGGAATCGCTGGTAGTCTGGATTGAAGGATACGAGGATGAAGATAGCACGCTGGAGAAATTGAAGATCGGAGACCATTCTGATGGTGATAGTCCACAGGAAGGGTAGTAGTATAGTGGTTGAGGTGGCTGAGAGACTGATAAGGAGGAGGATGACATGGATGGCTCTCGTTTGAGAGACGGGCGGCGAACATGGGATGATTGTTGGGGTTGGGGAGTGGGCAAAGGAACAGATGTGGGGGTGAGTTCTCGTCTCAGAGATGAAGCGGGTGGTCGTGTTAAAGACGGATGAGCCGAAGAAGACGTGGATGAAGCGGAAACAGGGTCGGTGATGCCAGAGTTACTATCAGTCGATGCGGATTGAAGAGATCCCGAGCGGTCAGCCGCAGAATCAAAAATCGGTGTTTTGAGACCCGAGGTGATTGCAGCGTCGGGTTGGACGTGAGATCGGTCAATTTGAATATGCTCCGGTGCATTGGGATGAGTCCTCTTCATTCTCTTTTTATCATTTCCGCCATCATCTGCGGTAATTTGCCCTGTTTTCAATTTTTTGGCATTATCTTCGTTGATAGCCGCAACCAATTGGTTTTGCAATGCGGCAACAATTTCTTCATCCTGAATTCGCAGAATGACGGAGAACACGAGCAAACACAAAAATCAAGGTGCAACGAAGAGCGCATGACAGGGAAAGCAAAATGTAATATAAAACAGAAGAACAACAGACGTTTAGTTAGGACACTCTCCAAATCCGCATGAACTTGATCACTCGCCCACTGTAATGAACTTGATCACTCGCCCACTGTACTAAACTCCGACTCCAACTTCGACCTAACCACCATTCCATTAAACTGTACCCTAAAAAAACTCATAAAAGCAAAATCACACATACTTTAATTTGCGCAGAAACCGGCCGTTTTCTATCTGGACGGTTTAACTCGACATCAAGGTTCCTACCCGACGGAACGACCACCGCGTCATGAGCGGTCATTTGGGAACGGAATATACAGAAACGACAAAAAAACGATATAATCTAGAGACACCAGTTCAAATTTACAAATTATGTATTAGAACACACAGTCTGATCGATTTTAAATTAAGTTTATACAACTGTAACTGAGGGTACAATTGATAATGTGATGCTACTGTAAGCATTTTCACTCTCTATCCGTACTTCCAATGTCCATCCAACGAGAAAAAAAGTCAAAGCGGCACTCACCTGATTGGCTTGTCACTTGCGAACTCAGAATACAGTCACGTGTCTCATGAATCACACTCACGTGACTTAATAAAATAGGTGAACGGGTGAACGGAAGCAGTGAACAGACAACAACAAAAGGACTGCGATCAGGGGGGGAACCCGGGAGAGTTTATATACAAACTCAGCTGCCGCTCCCTCTTTGGGAGATATTGGCCGCAGCCCGCGTTCCCTCTGTTCATTTCGATTCACGACATGCGGGCTGGCAATTGTCATTTGCTTGAATGCATTGTTCCCCTATTGTTCCCTCCTTCATTCCACCCTTCTGCCTATCTACACACCATCCTTCAACTCAATACCCAATAACCCACTCCACTCATCCCTCCGGTTTCACAACCATTGTTCGAGGAATGTAACTCCCTTTGTATGTAGGATAATATCGATGATAAAAAAGCCCTGCCCAGTCAATACATCTGATGACTTTGGTGGGACTATCCTGAGTATAACTTAAACCTCCAATGCATACTGGCTGAGATGCCAATGGATAGCTATAGAGTCATGGAAACGGTCATTGAGATTTGAACATGTTTGGTTGCTAAGGTTGCTAACTTGCTGCTTGTCCCGTCTTGCTTTCAGAGGCACATGATCTAGAGCAAACGGACAAATGACGGAAATGGTTCCGGTACTTTTGATGGCGACGGCGAATTTAATTTGTACCAACATTTGCGCAATTTGGTAATATACGTAATGCTTATTCTCGTATTCCTATTGTCAGTATTACTTGCAAGTTTCAAGTACTTTTTATCCAATAACACCTGTATAGTTCTTTCCTTATTACACTGCCCCCAGAATAAGAGAATCATGCTACTCCCGTTCTTTCTATTTCGCCCATTTCCAACCCTCCGTTGGCTTATACCTCTGATCCTCATCATAAACTCACGCAATGCGTCAAAACTTGCCTTTTGTCACTTTGTCACTTGCTACAACTTTGTGACCTTGTCAAGCCAAGAAGCCAACCTCACGATGAAAAGGCGGGCTTTCAGTAGCTTCTATGGCTCAGAACTCCAATAAATTCCCAATCAATTTGAAGAATTCCTACATGTTTCATTTTCCTTGATCATCTACTGTAATTTATAATGGGCAGAATTAGCTCCACATCATTATCCACAGTGACACAGTCAAACTCGTTACTCGTGTACTCTAGTAAATGTGAGCTCGAAAGGTCGTAACATGCCGTTAATTTTACAAAAGGTGAATGTACCAAATATACGGTTCTACCACGCATTCCCATTTTTTTGTTCCGATCCTTTAAATCATTCAACTCTTCATTCTGTTTATACAATCGTAAAAAACCCTTGTCTCGATCTCAAAATTAAATCCTGTTTGAACAAGTGCCATTTTTCATTCGCTGATCTTTGGGTGTATATACCACCCTACTTTTCCAGTTATCTATACGCCAAAGACAAATCTAATTAATGACGAGGAAACCGAGGTATTTACGAATTTTATTCTTTATTCTTTGTGGTTCACGATCATACAAAGAGCATATAAAGATCCGCGATCACTACGTATTCCAGAGTTCGACAAACTTTAATGTCATGACTAATCCTTAGCAGGCTAAGAACCCTGGAAGACGCCAAAAAGGACAAAAAATGTTTACACGAGCAATAAAGAGTAGGAATGAGGGAGTATGAAAATATATACATTCGGTGTCCGCTTTGTTTGACGTTATATATAGATTTGATGAAGCAGATAATAAAAGGGATAAAGATGCAGGAAAATAGGAACAAATAAAACAAGGTGACTAAATGGGAGAGTTGGAGAAGAATTAAAACCAGTAATGATAAACGGACAATGAGTAAACAATTAACAAAAAATCAGCGACATTTCAGATGGGTCAATTGAAGATCAAGGTTTTGGTCAATCATTTTCAATCCAATTTACAGAACACATAAAACATTTCCGTTTCCCGTTTTCCTGTTCCTTCTGGGCTTGATACTTTGTTTCATTTACTGCAGCCACCAGGTCGCACTTTCTAGCCCCAATCAATAAGAAACTGTCAATTATAGTAACTTCGATCTGTAGTTTATCCTTTGTTCTACTTATTCGCGACTATCCCCCCAAATCTTGGTCTCATTTCGGTTCAACAGTTTTTAAGCAACAATTTTTGATTTTCTTGCACCCGCGGCTCCGAGTGTGGTTCCAGAGGATCCAGTGCTGGACCCGGTGCCTGCGCCAAGAACAAAACCATTTTCACCTCTCATACTTCCGACGGCACCGGAGCGTAATCCCAATTTAGACATTTTCCGCAACTTTAGTTCCCGATTCTTCAATTCTTTCAAGATGTCGTGTTCGTGTGGAGTCAAGTCCTTGGATTTAAACGCGACGGGGTGAGCAGGGTTGACGAGACCGGAGGGAGGAATGTGAGATTGAGATTGTAACGAGAGAATATGGTTTTGGAATTTATTGCGTAGGACTTTGAGTTTGCGGCGCGAGATTTTAGGTAGTTCAGTGGAGTTGGTGCCGTCTAGTAATGCGAGATAAGGGTCGGTTGAAAAGGTCGAGGAAGAGGTGCCCGCCGTGGTTTTAGATGACGAGTCGGATGGAATGGAAGGGGGTATGTCTATTTCCGGCGGCGCCTGCAAGTTGCTGGGCACATTTGAGGGAATTAATTTGGGGGTGGTATTGGCCGATGACGCGGAGGAAGAAGGGATGGAGAAATTGGTAGAGTCTAGAGAATGAGAGGAGGACGGAAGCACGACCCATTCGTCTGCTAGTTCCGGAGGGGTGGTAGGTTGCTGCGGTAGCGTGAGAGGAGGATTCTGCGGCTGCAGCTGGTCATTATTCCTTGGAGTCGTATTGGTATTGGAGGTATCGGGTGTCTTTGCGTTGTCGCCGGAAGCGGAAGGTTGGACAAACATGGAAGAGATGAGGGAAAGCATTGTCATGTACTTTAGATGTAATCTTGGGGCGTGTAGAGTAGAGTAGGGTAGAGTAGCGTAGAGTAGAGAAGATTAAAGTAGATTAAAGTAGATTAAAGTACAGTAGAGTAGCGTTATGGAAGGGACAATGGGGGCAAAGCCAGGCAGATGAGATGCGTCTAATAGAGTGGGGGCTAGATGGAATGAATGGAGTGGAGTGAGAGAGTCAGTGGAATGAGAGGGGTGTCCAGTGGCAAGTGACAGTGCGCATAGAGTGACTCTGGTGGTGCATCCAGTGTGGTCATGGGACCGAGTGAGCGAGTCAGCGGTGTGTTGCGTTCACTCAATGGATCCATGCATTCCCTCCATTGTAGAATGTAGTGTGCACTCAATACTCAACAAGCTGTGAATTTCCCTCTTGTGACTGCCACATGACCTCCCTCGCACGCGTCCTGCCCGTGAACCACCCTGTGAACAGTCGGTGAACCCACTTGCCATTCACCCATTGGTTCACTGCTGGTGCTGCTGCTGCTGCTGGAGTGTCGGCCAATCTCGGAATTCAATCACGGAAATTACACCCCATCCCTATACCTCGATAGAATGATGATGCAATACCAATGGTTGAGTTTTATTGCTGTCTCCGACCATCACAATTAAAATATATATGGAACAATATTCATTGTCTATTACGAATAGTATTGAAATCGATCAAGCGTTGAAATTCATTCGCTCGGAGGTTTCTGACTCGATCGTGGTTTCAATCCAGTTTCAAACTCCCAAATTTTCCCAAATGACTCTGTCTTGGCGGTCTCGCTACAGCAAGCAGAGAAGACATTTGAATACTAGTTCCTGCGGATATTAATTCAACATTGTTTAATTGAATTCTTAATCTTTTTTATGCCATTTACACTCCATTCTCATTCCGGCCAATTTTGCAATCACGGCCATGGAACCCTAACCGAGTGTATAGAATGTGCTATATCGAAGGGCTTCTTTTTGTTTGGATTGTCGGAACATGTCCCCAGGTTTGAACAGGAACATTTGTACCCTGAAGAGGTAAGAATTTTAAAATAATTGAAAAAACAGATTCTTGTTTAGTTCATTGCTGTTTGTTTTTTTCGGCATGGATATCATCTTTTCATTTTGTGCTTCGTATCATGAGGATGACCCTACATTTTCGTCCTCTCAACATAGTCTCATCTCACTCCTACAGACTTGAGTCTTCTCTTTGAAGACTACCTGAAAACAGCCTACATCCTAGCCCATCAATACCGTCACAAAATAAAAATCATCGTAGGCTGCGAATCCGAATTCATCAACCCCGAATCCCTAAACCGCCATCTCGATTTATTCTCCTCTAATGCCCCCGTTCCTTTGAAACCTCAATTCACCGTCGGATCTCTCCACCATCTATACGGAATACCTATCGACTTTGATCTAGACAACTTTAAAAAAGCGTACGCTAAAGCCGGGAATTTTGAGAATTTGTTTGTCGAGTATTTTGATCGGCAGTATGACATGTTGCGACAATTAAAACCAGAAGTCGTCGGACACTTTGATTTGATTAGACTATTCGTAGACGATTCTTGGGAATCACTCCAGAACCATGAAACGACTCTTCAACATCAATGTAACGGTCATTCGACCACCTCGACTCCTCTGAAATCTCATTCCACCGTCCCATCGAGTTTGTCATCGACCCCGACGAAGTCATGGCGAACCGGGTCAGCTTTCACACCACTAGTTTGGACCAAAATCAAAAGAAACGTAGAATACATTATCGCCTACGGAGGACTCTTTGAAATCAACAGTCGAGCCTGGAAAAAAGGGTTAAAAGGGTACCCCTGTGAAGACATCGCCAAAGTAAAAACCTAACCACCTTCTCTACTCTTTTCTTGATACATCCTAACCTACCTTTCTATTTATTTATTTTTTGGGTTTAGCTCATCATCTCGTTAAACGGTCAATTCACACTCTCAGATGACTCTCACGGTCCAAACGACGTAGGGTTACACTACGATTCTCTCAAATCTTACCTCACCCAACTCGGTATCAAAGAACTTTACTACCTAGACTACGACGACGATTATCACCGTTTATTTAAACCGTTCACTCATTTTTCTCTCCAAATTTCCAAACCCTCCGAAACCTCAAACACGACCAACACCTCAAATACCTCTGAAACCTCAAACAATTCGGCTACATCCGAACCGAATTCACTATACACATACCCAATCCATCGATTCAACTGGACCGAGAAACCATTCACCGAACTCACCGAGTCTGACAAAAATGAGATAGTACGGTACTACGCTTCACTTAAATTGGTTAAACGCAGAATCGGGATTGAAGAGTTGTCTTGGGATTTTAAAAATTGAATGGTTAAGTGATTGGTTGGCGGTATCTTCTTAGTCGGGAATAATACGACCGTCCAATTGGATTGAAAAACCATTCACCGAACTCACCGAGTCTGAAAAAATGGAAATAGTAGCGTACTACGCTTCACTTAAACTGATTAACGCAGAATCGGAATTGAAGAGTTCTCTTGGTTTTTCAAGAATTGAATGGTTAAGTGATTGGTTGGCGGTATCTTCTTAGTCGGGAATAATACTTTGGAATAGACAAATTAGAAGGACAGGGTAACAATATTAGATAGATGATAATATTAATATCTAGAAAGGAGATTTAGAATAGTTAGGATAATAGGATGTAGGATGAAGGATGGTTATAATAAACGGTTAAAAATGGTTTCATGATTTGTGTTTGTTTTTTATTGAATTATTGGATTCTGGATGTCGTGATAATTATTTTCGAGTTCTGAAGTTCCTCAACACCATCCTTTTAAACCACGTAAATCATCTTCCAAATCATTTCCCAACCATCCCACTCCAAGTTTACTTTGCAAACAACACTTCCTCAAATTTCCTCTTCACGACCCTTCCCTTCCCCTGGGCTGCTTCATGACTAGCTAATTCAGGAGGACATTTACTCACCGAACTTTTTTGTAACATGAGTTTCAAGTCGTAGAGGATATCAGTATCTGTTGTTAAATTCACAAAGGAGATGGCTGTCCCTGATTTGCCGGCTCGGCCGGTACGTCCGATACGGTGGGTGTAGTCTACATTACAACCCGAAAAAAATAAACATTTAGGGAATATAGAGAGAAACAAAAAGGATAAAAACAAACCTTCAATGTTCTTTGCCATATCGTAGTTTACTACTAAACTGACATTAGGAACATCGATACCTCTTCCCGCGACGTCAGTGGCAACTAATACATCCGCCGCACCAGTTTTTAATTGCGACAAGGCGTATTCTCTTTGTTCTTGGGATTTACCACCGTGGATGGCGGTGACTTTGTACTATTTGAGTCAAAAAAAAAACAACCAAAAGACAAAAAGAAAAAAGACAGAGAGCGAAAGAAACAAAGAAAGAACGGGGGAAAGAAAGGGAGGAAGAGGTGGGTTAAAACGAGTGAGTGAGCGAGTGATGAGATGATAGGTGTGAAGAAAGAGGGAAAAGAGATAAGAGACTTACGCCTTCTTTTTGAATGGATTTTGCCAAGGTATCGACTGCTTTTTTGATGTTCAAGAAAACAATAATAGGAGGTTCATATTGGGATAGTAACTCTGATAATCTCGATCTATAGCCCCAAATCACAAAATCAAAAATTGAAAGAGAACGAAATTCAAGTTATCAACCCAGTCTCACAAGAACGAAAAGGAGACTAATACAAATCGTACCGTTTCTTGGCTTCGTCACTGATCAATTCAACTTCTTGTACCACCGTATCCACAGCTTGACCTGCGCTACCGATCGTCACGACTGCAGGTCGTCTCAGGTACTTTCTAGCCAACCGTTCCACAGCAGGAGGCATAGTAGCGCTAAACATAGTAGTTTGTCTATACTTTTTCATGATACCTTTTTCTACCAACGCCGTTCGAAGTAACGCTCTGTCTGCTTTCATGATCGGTCTACCTTTCTCATCGGTTTCTTCTTCTTCATCTTCACCTTGTCCTACTACTCCTTGTTGTTGGTCTCCTATTTCACCGTTTTGCTCTGTCTCTTTAGGTTCGGGTACCTCGGGTTCATCCAAATTCATAGCAGTTCCATCCGTACCATCTTGGCCTTCCGTCTCAGAAGATTTAGCCACCCCTTCTAACAATTTTCCGGGATCTTCGGCTTCATCGGTATCAGGTTTCACGTTGCTAACGGGTAACTGATCCAAAATAAAATTAACGTCGTTTTCAAAACCCATATCTATCATTCTGTCGGCTTCGTCCATCACTACATATGTACATTGATTTAACACTAGAATTCGTCGTTCGAGGATATCCCGTAATCGACCTGGCGTGGCGATAATAATTTCGGCACCGTTACGGAGGGCAAAGGCTTGTTCTTCGATTGTGTGCTATGTATTCGGTTAAAAAAGAATGAAAATAAAAAGGAACAGTTATAACGAATACCGTCGATTTCGTATAAATGAACAAAATAATCGCAGTCAACTTACACCACCCACGATACTAACACACCCAACACCCAACGGTCTCGCAAACTTGTGGGCCTCGGTTTCAATTTGTTGGGCCAATTCTCTAGTCGGCGCCATCACAAGCGCATACGGACCATCCGCCGCCCTCGATTCGTCTAGTTTAGGCATTTCCATGATAAAAGCCAACATAGGAATCAAGAAAGACGCCGTTTTACCGGACCCTGTTTCTGCGACACCGATAATATCTCGATTTTGTAAACCGAGTGGAATGGTGGCTCGCTGAATGGGGGTCGGGGTGGTGTAACCGACCGCTTGGATGATTCGGAGAACTTGTGCGGGAATGGTGGATTCGTGCCAGAATCGAAGTGGGTTGGGGATATTGCCACCTGAATAGTTGAAATGAGACGGGGAATCATGAAAATTTGTTCACCTTAGGCTTTGCGAGTCCAAAGAAATTCAAAATCATACCTTTGGTACTAATATTATGATCTTCTTTGAAAATTCTCCAATCTCTTTCTTTCATATCTTCCAAACTCTTTTCACTCCAATGTCGATCATCCCATCCACCCAAACTCTTATCTTCAACTTTCCCTTCTACTTTTTTGGTTCCATTTTGTTGTTTCTCGAAACCACCGATATGAGCGCGACCGAATAACGTAAATTCTTTTCGTTGTGCGTATAAAGGATCGAAATCGTAAGAGGTATCTTCTTTCTTGTCCCAATCGAAAACGAATTTTTTGTCGTTCATTCGACGAATTTTTCGTTTTGTTTGTTCAACGCCCATATATCGATCCTAGTAAAAGAATAAAAATCGTAAATATGTTGTACATCAAGAATAGATTAACCCCAAAGATACATACCCTGATAGCTTGCAATTCTTTTTCTTTCAACTTCTCATCGGCAATCTTCTCCGCCCTCTTTCGAACATCGTCGTCATTCTCATTCAATGATCCATCCCCATACCTACCATCGTCCTGGTACCCTCCGTACCCTCCCCGTCCTCTACCTCTTCCGCCATACCCGTACCCATACCCTCGTCCTCTTCCTCTCCCTCTACCTCCGTAACCACCCCACTGCTGTTCATTTTTTCTCATTCTCTCGGCTTCTTGAGCTCTAGCTAGTGCATCTGCTTCCTTGAAAAATTGAGATCGCTCTGACCGTTCTGATTCTTGCTGTCGTTTTTTGGCTTCAATTTCTTCTGCTCGTTTCTGAAGCGCTAACTTCGCTCGTTCTTCTTTCGTAAGAAACTTGGGCTACCCATCCCATAATCAAAAAAAAAATTCAAAAGAAATAAATGGTTAATCAAAAGTAAATCAGAACCCAAAGAACCAGTCACACATTCATTTTGCAACGTCGAAGAATAAACCACACAAATAGCAAATCCAATTCCAATATCTTCAAATCAGAAAAGAACCTTAAAAGTTTGAACCCAATGCAATCAGATCAGCTTTTCCCCTCCTCAACCTCATTAATCCAAATCCCTAAACCTCCATGTACTCATGATCTTACGCAACTCTAGACCGTATAATCCTCGAAATCCAAACTTGCGAAACCACCTTCCAAATTCACCTTCCACCTTCATCCAATTCACAAACCAACTAAACAATAAAAGCAGAAAAAAACAAAGTTTAGAAAAAGAAAGGACAAACCTTATCACTTTCGTCCCGTTCTTTAGCTTTACTTTTCAACAATTCTTCCAAACTCAATGGCGCTCCTCGGTTTCCATTCGATCCGTTCGGTTTGGAAGTTGACATTACGAATGTAATTCAAATTAACCCAGAGCCAAGAAATTTTGGAAAAGGTTTTGAATAAGTGTGGATGGGTTATGTGATGGAATTGATTTTGGTGGTTAATCTGGTAGGAACGGAGTAAGGTACTGTCTGGCCAAACGGGCGTGAGTGCGATATAATTAGTGTGGATGAGTGGGATGGGTATAATACAATGGTGATGGGATGGATGGTAGGTTTAGATCAGATTGGATTATAATAAGGAATAAGGAATATCCGAATGATGGTGGAAGGTAGCAGGCGGCACGAAGGACTGAGGAACCGGCCGAAATCTTTCAAGTTCAGTCAGTCAAGCAGCGAAAGCGAATCAGTCGGGAAATACAAAAGGATATTTAAATGTCATTTCTTCCTATCGTTTTTTTAAGTTATATTTCTTGTTAAATAAGGTACAGAATGTCGTTTTTAAGTTTTAATAATACAAGAGAATAAATTCTAACGCTACAGTTGCCACGGCCGCTCCGCACTTCATTCGAAATCCCAACAGTTCCGCGGAAAGAAAAGAAATTCATGATACATATAGACAAGATGATGAGATTGAGAAGGGTAGTCTCCGTGAGTTATGAGCTCATACAGCGCCACGGATGATTACACGATTAAATGACCTCGCTAGTCCTCACCAAGTTCGCCTCATTTCGTTAAATAAACCCAACGAGTCATCAACATTGGAACTCTTATGTTCCTCTGTAATTATTTAATTTAGAGTTTACTTTTTTCCGATTTTCTCCCTTGAGTTAAATCACCCCGATCAACAAAGTTTGAGACGACAGTACACAAAGGTTCAATCAGTTGAATCATGTGCGCGGCTTCAGAACTGGAGGCTTGATTTCGATATAATCGTGCTTTAACTCCTTGGAGAATGATTGCATACTGTAATTGCCCAACGCAATTTGAAAAAAGAGACGAGCACAGCGATGAAAGGGTTTAATTGCCAGATTAGATGGCCCAAGACAGTTAGAATAACAAACCTTGAAGAAGCAGAAGGCAATACAAAATTCCCAATTCTCAATTGGCCACGATCGATTTGTTAATTGACAATAGTATTTCGCCAAGTCATCGACACTAGGGACACCACTTTTCTCCAGACCGAGTTTCAAAAAGCTCTTCATCAAGGCTTCCTCCGAATTCGGGGACTCAATGTTGGCACTGTTGAGTGCTTCACCGTCCGGAGCATACAACATATTGACAATGTCAGCCAACGGGTGGCCAAGTGTAGATAGCTCCCAGTCAAGGATGCCAATGACTCGAGCGTCAGTGGGATGAAACACCTAAGGACGTTCGGACCAGCCAAGATAAGTTTAAGAACTAAAAACGCAGCTCAATTTAAATTCAAGACACAATATTTACCAAATTGTCCATTTTAAAATCACCATGTGTAATACTCAATTCGTCTTTTACTTGGTTCTTGTCGAGCCACTCCACCATTTCCTTAAACCTAGGCAACATTCCTACTTTTTCACCTTTTCTGTTGGTTACTTTGCTTTGGGCAGTAGAGACCGCTGAAAGTGTTTTCAGTTGGCGGGGATAGTACGATGAGTGTTTGCCATATTTGGCAAGACCGATGGATGGAGATAGGGGATCGACAGAGTGGAGGAGGGCAAGGGAGTTGAGTGCTGCATGCCAGCTATTTCAATTGGACAGGTTGCGAAGGAAGGGCGGAGGCAGAAGGAGAGTCAGAATTGAGAAGCAAACAGGTTTTGCAAAAGGAAGACACAAACTATTTAGCGCGTTCTTCTTTCTTTATCGAAGGGAGTTTAGGATCACTGAATATTCGGCCTTCCAAGAACTCCATAATCTACACAAACGTGAAGGCCGTTAGCGAATATAGCCCACCAAGCCAAAGCTCTCCTCCTTGTGAATTTGTTCACAGGCACCATCGATAACGCCAAATGAAGAGAATTCAACAACTTACATAGAATGGTGTTCCAATGACCTTTTCATCAGTACATAAGCAGTACACCTTTGGTACGGGGACTTCAGTTTTAGTTCCCAGTGCGTGCATGATTTGATATTCCCTTTCGACCGCATGTGCCGTTTTGGAGATAAGTTTACCAGGAGGCTTTTTGCGAAGTACATACTTCTGCTTTCTGCATCGGTCAAAGGAAAAGGATTCATAAAGAATGTTAGCGGTTAAATATTTAACAATACTATAAGCAAAACGTGGGGAGAAATTGCAAAAAATAGAAAGGGAAGAAGACAATTTACCGTCCGTCGATTAATAAATAAGTAGGATTAGATTGGCCGAGCTTGAATTGTCGAACGTCAAGAGGTGCAATGAATCCTATTAAAATGGGAAGAAAGCCATTTAATTTTGCCAAAGGCCAAATGAAAAATAACGACGGAATGAAAAAAAGTGGCGTTAGGTTTCCTTTTCGGGACATTTCTGGTTTAGGAAAGTAGGAAAGGGAAAGGAGATTTACCATCGACATGATCATACATGTACAGACTTAATCTATTTACATCGATCTCATGCCTGAATGAAAAGGATTGGGGGTTAGAGAAGGGCGGGCTAAGCAATGGACAAGGCCCGTAGGCGGCGGGAAGGGAACATTACCCAGAGCGGACGGAGGAGGTGGATTGCCCGAATTCGTATGAAAAGGCCATCGTGTGTGTGTGTGAGGGAGTGGGTGGGAGAGCGTAGAGAGGGGGTATATAAGTATGTGATGTATCTCTGAGTGTAAGAGAGGGTGCACGAATAAGAGGAATGCCAGCGATGGATGATATAGAGATGAGGAAAGCACAGTCCACAGTGATTCCCGCGCGATGAGAGGGACGAGGGAATTGCCGCTGTGTGGTGCGTGGTGATATGGCCGATAGAGAGTGGGTGATGCGATGTCTGATCAGGACGCAGAGATGCCCTGCGCTATTGTCGCTGATACACAATCGACAACTCTCCACCGCACACACTCACAATCACAATACACAATCACAATACACTCACCCCGTGTGATTGCATTATCCCTTGTGTGTGGGAACAGATATGAACAGATGGGAATAGATGGGAATAAGGCAAATTTCAGGGATGTCCTGTTGCCACTCTGTTGCCCTGTTTGCACTTTCCTCGTGATGCTGTCATTCAATCTCTTATCCGATATGCAGACAACTAAAACATCGACCATTGTTGATTGCTCAATAGTCAATGCTCATGTCTATATGGCAGCGGTATCTATAATTTCAACCCGACGTCCCGTTGTCCGTTGATCTCTATGACTTGTCATGCCCACACTGGCGAGTGGAAACAACTGCACAACAATCAACCTGAACCCATGACAACATGATGTGTTTGCATGAACCATGGAATATGGATCATTGGATACCCGCTCACCGCTGAGAACGGCTCCATCATATGACGGAGCATTAACTTTGATAATCTGATAACAACACTCATCATGGATCCGCCCCCGCCAAACTGATCTTCAAAAATAAATCAATCTGTTCCTCTTCCTTCCTGGCCATTTGGATAATGAATAATCTGTAACTTAATAACTAAAACTTCAGTGATTATATTAAACAGCATGTCCTCCATGATGTTCGTAGCAAAAGATTCATTCGGTTGCCTGGATTCGAACCAGGGTTGTCTCGGCCACAACGAGAAGTACTGACCACTATACTACAACCGATATGAAGCCGCCTACATCTACCATTAGATATATTAGTGACTTTAATGTCCACTCTCCAGGGTCTTTTTGCTGCCTTCGGTATTCACCAGGGCCGAGGCTGAGATTACGTATATTCAGGTGCTGCCTCTGTCCTGTAAATGATCTAATGAAATTCGTAACTGGAATGGAGTCAATTCCAAACTTGGACGGAGTAAATACCTTGCAAGTTTTCTCATGTGGCACCGGCGCGCTTGCCACCCTTAATTGAGATGGTTTGTCTATTCGCGCGGAAAAGAGATTTTAAGGACAATTCAAAATATTGATTAAACCATCTGAGTCGGAAGTTCCTTTTGTAGGGATTGTTGAGTCAGTTTAATATGACTACTTCCGCGCCGGTAGCGCTACTAGTGCTCACTTGACTCTGTACATTATGCCCATCATTAACTAGAATTTGACGAATAGAAATGAGCGGCAAGAAAATGATCAATAAATGGATATTCTTCCAATGAAAGATCCTTAGGGGCTCAACCAAAAGGATGAGTCGGAAAGGAGTCGACTACAAATTTCTCGGGTGAAACTAATTGGTAAATTGCGTAATGTTCTGCTAATGTGCTTCCGATGAGCCAGACACGAGTACGAACTAATACAGAGAAGTATCCAACCGTTACGATTCTCACAACAATGGGCACTGGTAACGTTTGCAAAAAACTTAAAACTGCAGAGGTAAACATAATAATATCAATAGAATTTGGCAATGTAAATGTGAGGAACCGCGACAAGGCTTTTGGGCTTGGAAGTGAACGCCAGTAAACAAGGATGGATATTCAGACGCCCGAGCAACGCAATGAATCGTTAGTCTCTAATAACTCTCTTGTATCCCCTCCTTTCCCTTCACTTTCAGAGCAGCAACTTTAAATCATCATAAACTATGCCTGCTCCATGTAAATTCTTCGCTTCAGGCTCATGTCGGTATGGCAACGATTGCCGTTTCTCCCACGATAACAACTCGCAACCGTCCTATTCCCATTCTCGCTCTTTCGCACCGTCCTCATCCAGTACATCCTACCGTCAAACCCCCGAACCTTGCAGGTTCTTCAAACAAGGCTCATGTAGATACGGCAATCAGTGTAGATACTTTCATGATATGTCCACAGGCGGCCCGACAGACCCACTGCTACAGAGACAGACTGGGGCCCGTAAACTTCCGGTTAATTCTGATGATCCGGATGAATTTGACGATATTAATGATTACTTTGATAACATGCACAACGAAATGTTAATGTACGGATTGAAACCCTGGGAAGTCGAAGACTACGATACCTTTGAAGACATCAAAGCGGCGCAACGAAAGTTTGATGCAGAAGCCGAATTGAATAAAGGAGTTCCTTCAGACGATGAATTTGATGATGACGACGACTTGTTTGGCGATGAAACTGAACAGAGGATGAATAACGGCGGTTTCACAGATTTGGAACTACAAGAGTTGTTGGCACAAGGAGTTAAACCCTGGGATAACGATGCTTGGGATGTTTTGGAAGCTTTAAAGGAAGAACAAAAAAATTATGCTGGTTGAAATGGTATTGGGTATTTGATAAGCAGGGCCAAGACGATACGGATGTCTTCTTTGTCCCGGTGAATGCATCTGGATCATGCTTGATATTGGCAGATTTTGTGGCCTTGAACGTGATAAAGTATTTCTTTGTCTTTCCCTATGAATATGATTACTGTATATATACCGTTAGCAAAAGCAAAAACAATGGTACTTATAGAGACTTAATATGCATGATAACGCAATGTCATGTTCGTGAAGGACATGTGCCTGTGGTGTTACATGTATGGTACTCAATTAGCCTTTTTGGATAAAAGTAAAAAATAAAATGGATAGCTGTTGGGCAGGGCGAGAATTCCGAATTTGCTGCTGGGACACTCCCTCACTGTGCAGATCAATCGCAACTACTGAACATAATGCGAACCTCAAAATAATCAGCATGGAGGGGCTGCAAATTGTTGGTTGAACTAACCATTAATTAGGAAATCCTATAGATAAGGGACTAGGAAGATTTTTATTCTTATGACATAGCATGTCATATATTCGGGATGCAATGATTAAGCCGTGGCATATATATAGTACTGCGAAAGCATCGGACACGTTGCCGTTGACCCGATTGAATCCCTAAGCCCTTCCCTTCCAAAATTGACTAATAGACAGGCACTGTTTATTCACGTAAATATACAGTAGCTATCATATTATTATTCCAATAGTTCAAAAGAGAAGAAAGCATCGACCCTATGGTACACATCGCACATAACTCGATTTAGTCGCTAGATCTCGCTACCCCGTCGCATCCAGACGAAAGAATTCGCAAAGAGAAAAAAGTCCAAAGACGGACTTAACCGCTCACTTCATCTAAATCGATTCCAAAAGCTTCAATATCAGCGTCACTTCTCTTATACGAATATCTTTGTTCCTTACGTTCAGCATCCATATCTTTGTCTTGTTCTTCGCGACTGGACTTTTTCCCTTCGAATCCGCTTTGTAAACTTTGCGATTCACTTTTACTCATTTTTTGTTCACCGTGGCCTTGTCCTTGCTGTTGAGCCCATTCGTTTTGTAATTGACCAACGATAGGTTGTTGGGAACCAGGTGGAGTCACTTGTTGTTGGCCGCCTTGCCATTTTTCTTTACGTTAAGCATATAAATTACGAGCGAGTCAGTGAAAACTGAAATCACAATCGGCTTCTCTTCTCCTGATTTTGAAATATTATTTACATACCGCTTGAAGAACGTTCAGGCAAATCTTTAGAATTCTGTGCAAGGTTTACTACCTCAGTAGTTGAAGGACGAGCGTGACTATATCAATTTGTTCCAACGATACGGATTTGAAAATTATTAATGAAAATCTTACTGAGAAATCAGAAATTGAGCAAAGAAATCGAGGATGCGTACGAAGCAACCGATGATTCTGGTTTCTTGAGATCCATATTTTGTGGTTGGGGGTTCATTTTTGTAGAATGTTTTTAGGCAATTCAATTGTGGAAAATCTGAAGTCAAGAAATGAATTCTTCGGACGGAGGACAGGGACTTGGTGTCTATTTATTCAGCCAAATGTCCAATCCATTTCCATTTACTTTTTCGACGTAACATGCAAAAGTTTCGCTCATCCAGCCCCATCCCGGATGATGTCATCGAGCAACGGCCATTCGCGCGAATGATTTCCCTGGTGTCCTAATTCCCTCACCTGTTGAATCAAGAAAGCAGAATCCAAGTAGCAAAGAAATCGAGTCACCAACCAGCAAAAGTCACGTGACGACTGAATGGCCAACACGGCGTTTTTTTGACTGGCAATAGCCATCAGTTGCGGCGGACGATATTCTCCCTCGAATTTCTCATATCGCCAAAGGACATTACCTGTTTTTTGCCGGTCTATATAAAGCAATTTTCTTTACTTTATAACTTTAACCCAAAGACGAATGTATGTGGTTTTTTTTTCGACTTACAGATCGACGAGGGATGGATGGATGGATAGATGGACAGGTCGGATGGGGCATCTTGGATTGACTCGGGATGAAGATATCCATCCATCCATATGCGGTTGATTTCTTGTCATCTTGGACTCGTAGATTGTCGAATTAATTCATCTCTTTGTATCTTTAATAGCAAATGGCTGACTCAGCGCCGGCCGATAGTCGCAGTGGTATGTTTTTGTTGTTTTCCCATCTACCCGGATGAACGTTTACGTTTGCGACTGGTCGATAAATGCTGGTTACTTACTGTTTGCCATTTCTTAATATTCCTTGATTCCCCTGCCTTTCGATGCATTCATTCGACCATCCACCCGCCTAATCCGATCTGTCTTCCGTTATACTGCGCCACCTGCCATTCGCAAATTAATTACGGCATCTCCACTTTGATTCATCATGATTTAATTCCGCCGTTTTGTTTATCGTCATTGATTTTCGATATTTAAAGGTCGCGGAGGATTTGGACGTGGTCGTGGAGGTCGTGGACGTGGCCGTGGAGGTCGTGGTCCCCGTGGAGGTCGCAAAGACGAAGAGAAAGACTGGTAGGTGGACGATTCTGCCGCAGCGACGTTTATACTATAGATGGCAAGATAGAAATATTCAATTGACAATTGGTTTTGTGTGTTAATAGGGTTCCCGTCACCAAGCTCGGTCGTCTCGTAAAGGACGGAAAGATCAAGTCTATTGAACAGATCTATCTTTTCTCTCTTCCTATCAAGGAATACCAAATCATCGATTTCTTCCTCCCCAAGCTTAAGGACGAAGTTATGAAGATCATGCCTGTCCAGAAACAAACCAGAGCTGGTCAACGTACTCGTTTCAAGGCTTTCGTCGTTATCGGTGACTCCAACGGTCACGTTGGTCTTGGTGTCAAGTGCTCCAAGGAAGTTGCCACCGCCATCCGTGGTGCCATCATCTTGGCTAAATTGTCCATCATCCCTGTCAGAAGAGGTTACTGGGGTACCGTTCTCGGAGAACCCCACACCGTCCCCGCTAAAGTTACCGGTAAATGTGGTTCCACCGTCACCAGATTGGTCCCAGCTCCCCGTGGTACTGGTATCGTCGCTGCTCCAGTTCCCAAGAAACTCCTCAATCTTGCTGGTATCACCGATTGTTACACCACCGCTCGTGGTTCTACCCGTACCTTGGGGTAAGTTCTTTTTCTCCTTTGTCGTTTTATTGATGCCAATTTCTAATTCATCGTTTTTGAACCACAGTAACTTCGTCAAGGCTACCTTCGCTGCCATCGGCAACACCTATGCCTTCCTCACCCCCGACCTTTGGCCCGAAACCGGATTCACTGAATCCCCCTACCAACAATACAGCGATTTCCTCGCCAAGACCGAAAAGAAGAGATATTAGAGCAGGCTTTTCGTCGTAGACGTTAAGGTCTCCCCGAATTGAACAATACAATGTCGAGAGAAAAGAAAATGATGGTTGATGATCTTCACAGATAGTGTAATATGCACAAGTTTGACTATAATGGAATAAACTCACAAAAAAAGTTTAAATGTCACTTTGAGTCCTTGTGCAAATCGCCCTGCGTTAACTTTTGTCTGCGACGCCTTGCGAAATCGCTCTTTTCTTATCAACGATCTGTTATGAAAGAGAGAATTGGAGCCAGCACAATTTAACTCTTCTTCAGCGAATACACAAATTTGCCCGAAAACGTTTATTCGAAGGCATCTACTAACACCAAGTTAACACACTCGAGAAATCGAATTAAAGGTTTTTCGAACATGTTTGTAGTCAAATTGGGTGTCAATCTACCAATGTCGCTAAAATGAAATTACAACCACAATATAGTTTAATATGCTGTCCTATACCGGCCCACAAGTTGGCATCAAGCAAGCATGGCCGAGTTGGTCTAAGGCGCCGCACTCAAGTTGCGGTCTCGTAAGAGGCGTGAGTTCGAATCTCACTGCTTGCAGTCTTTTTTTGCCCATAATGAGTAGCTGTGGTTATGCCGGTGTTGTATTGAAGTAAGTGAATGTAAGAAATGGGTGCGTTTATAGTTTTGACGTATTTTGACAAAGACAAGGCGATATACGACGGGAGTCGTGTTTATATTTATGAGGATTATACATTGGTGTTGAGCTTCCGTAACAGATTTTAGATTTAGAATTTGCATATCGGTAGATATAGATTCTAGAAGTAACCGGACATTGACGGCCATTTAAACAATATCGAAACACTACAACCTCTACAAAATGTATAACTCGCACCGACCCTCAATCGGGCCCAATTCTGAAATTCCGATCTACAACAGTACCATGAACAACCATTAAATCTATGACAATTTTGCAGCCATTTCATCACAAAATGTAGCCATCTTCACATCTCTTTCTGTCACACCACTAGCGTCATGGGTGGACCAAGTGATTTGTACTTTATTATACACATTAAACCATTCCTTTATAATGATATGTGTAGAGCGGTAGGTATGATGGGTTTCGACGATGCCACGAGATTTAGGTAGGCCGAGATAACAGGGGTATAAAGTAAATGATTTCCAGTTAGTGTAACCATTCATATATCTTGATCAGTGCGTAAATCAATTGAACATCCAAGAAAAGGTTTGCGACGTAAACAAAACAATGCGCAATCACTAGATTTCTAATTTGTTTATTTAAACTTGTAACAAATAAATTGTATAAGGATTTCTCACCGGATGATGATCTGATTTTTCACTCTTTACGGCAACAGCATTCATGAATCCCCAAGCGGTGATGAAATCTTTAAAGATAAATTCTTTGTAAATTGCGTCTCTGGAGGGCATTTTGTCGATCCACCCATTCGAGAATAACGGGGCAAGAGAGCTACTGCGATTTGAGAGCTTTGAGATGGTAGTCATTATCGTGAATAAGAAGACAAAGAAAGGAAGATTGCGAAGGGTGATTTTGATGGTGGTTGAGTAAGATTTCTGAGGCATGGAAATTTCGTGGTCGGAAGAACACGGAAATAAATAGGGTCAGATTCTCAGAAGAGCAGAACTACTTTACGGTGAATTGAACATAGACATCAATCAAGCCTTATGCTTATTGAACATTAATATTCACAAAATAGCACTATAGATACACAAACATGTAATCAAAAAGTCTTCAAAATGTACAGCGGAGATAATTTGTGATTACATTTTCCACAAAGGGACTCTTTCATTACTTATTGAATCTTCACCAATTGTTTGTCTTGTCAAGTGAAATTCATAACATTGTCTAATCACTTTACACACCTGCCTCTCCTTGCTTCGACAATCCCATAATTAAAGCCTGCATCACAACCGGATTGGTACGTTCTAATCCTGCAAATGCTTTGTTTAATTCATCTAATGCTTGGCCGGTTGCTGGGTTTGATGCCACAGCAGGAGTATTGTAAAGTTGTGATATTAGGGGAGCGATAATGTGATTGTGGAAAACGAGATTGGGTTGCTGCATTTGAGTTTGCTATTAAAGCATCAAGAACATCGCAAAATATCACTAGTCAGAAATTCTGTTTCAAAGTTTAATATAAGGAAATATGTCATGAATCTTACCTGCATGTTCGACATCGCAGGTTTTGCTTGGGGTGGCGCAATCTTGACCGTACCTCCGCCATTCATGAATTGTTGCTGTTGAACCTGCGGATGCGATTGTTGCTGAACTTGCCGGAAAGTATTTCCTGGTTGAGGCATCATTGGCTGTTGGGGACGTCCATACTGCTGATTCTGTGGGTTTGCTTGAACCATCAGCGGCTGTTGAATCGGTACTCCATGCATCATATTTTGCTGTTGATGTTGCGGCATTTGCATTGGTGTTGCTGCGCCTAATGTATTTTGAGCGGGCATTCCCGATGCCCCCAAGGTATTTTGTAACGGCATTCCAGGGCGATTGTTGTTCCCCTGTCCAGGTTGTTTGACAGTGCCAAAGTCCCATGTTCCTCCTCCAATGGTTCCATTTCGACTGTCACCGGTGCTACAGATGCAAAGTGTTAGGAAATGTTACTTGACAAGGAAGGGCCAGGTAAATACTTACTCAGACTCTTCGTCAGATGAAGCTTCATTCTGACCGGCATTGCTAGATATCCATCTCTCCCTTCGCTCTATTAATTCTGTAAGATATGAGGTCTTCCTTGCGGCACGGATGAATCTATGTTTTAAAAGCTCCTTCGCCGGAGGTCTCTGTTCACATAGAAATTAAAAACGGAGACAGTCAATGGTTAGTATCAAGGGTACTCTTCTCATTTGATAATAAATCTGCATACTTGAGATGGATCTTTTTGCAAACAAAGGGCGACAAATTCTTTAAATGCCTTCGAGAAATTGCCGTCAAGCTGCGGAGGGTCGTTCTTCGGGATCAAAAACAGTACTCGCATGGGATGCATATCTGCATATGGTGGTGCACCCTTAGCCATTTCAATTGCTGTAATTCCAAGCGACCAAATATCGGCCTAACAATGTCAAGTGGCAAGTCAATTATCAGTGCAACACGTTTTAATTAAGCAGACACCCAAAATGAGTACCTTGAAATCATATCCTGATTGTTGAATAACTTCCGGTGCCATCCAAAACTACAAGAACACATATCGTTAGCAAAGAAATGAAATTCTTGGTGATTAGTGGATTACAGCTCACGTACCGGTGTCCCCACAAAAGTGTTCTTCTTTGTCATTGTGGCTGTCAACTGTCCCGAAACTCCGAAATCGGCCAATTTCACTACACCAACTTGAGTAAGTACGCAAGAAATACCACTGTGATAATTATCGGGATTTTGACATACCATCACCTGGAGCTGTCAACAAAATATTTGCGGCTACCATAGCATGAACCGTCGTGGTTAGTGCCACCTTATAAAAACCGCAATACTAAAAATGACAAACCTTTAATATCTCGATGTAATTTTCCCTCGCTGTGTAGATACTCTAAACCCTTCAACAGTTCTCGAAGGATGATAGCAATGAACACTTCTTCGAATAAGCCAGGTTTCATCTACAAGATTGCCAAACCGTTAATCTAGTTCTTCTAATTCAGGTTTGCGTGGAAGAGAGACTCACTAAATCCAAACAACTTCCACCCGCACAGAACTCCATTACGATCCACAGCTTTGAGCCCTTGAGGTAACTTCCATAATATTTGGTAACAAACTAAGCGAGATTGATTCTTATAAGTACATGGTTCCAACTATATTTGATCACAATTCATTGCACTACTACGTACCGGTGAATCCATCTGACTCAAAATGTTGATTTCCTGCTGAATGTCTTCTATTTCATCTTCAGCTTCATCAAGGTCGATAATCTTAATGGCGACAGGGGTCTTGGTCTGCTTGTCGAAGCCTATGTGGTGATTTCAATAAGATGTCGTTAAATTACCGGTATCACAACCACATAGTGCATTATAGAACATCGCCCTCCCACCAGTGACAAGGTCAGAGTTATATACCTTTGAACACTTCACCAAATGAACCCTTGCCAATTTTATCTTGTTTGGTGTATAATTCTTCTGGGTCTACCTGGGACGACTATAGTTGTATATGTTCGAATTACAGAACCGTTTAGTGTTGAGTGAGGTCGCAAAGCGAGATTAAGTCAAGGCATAGCGGTCGTGCAAATTAACGGTTTCGAAGGTTTAAATTCAACCGAATAGCGAGAATTTCAATTAAAATAGAACAAAGCATAAGAGAAATATAGTTGTAATGTTCAAATGAGTTGAAAATGAAGACAAATGAATTGTGATATAATGAGAAATATGTGAGACCGAAAAATGGAATCCGTGTATTGAACGGCGTAATTCGACGAGAGAACGATAATCGTTTCATATTGGGAATATTCCAAAGATATGCAATGAAACATCACAAGATACATATCAAAGGGGAAAATGAGAAAATATAGTTAGTAATTTGTCAGTATCCATGACTCGATTCTCGGACTGCCCATTGAGTTTAATGTATTGACAGTTTTCTATTGCCTTGTTGAACCTATGTTGTACTATATCTCCCCAATTCCGAAAACCGTTATTCTAGCATTATATAATATTCCGATAGAATTACTTGGTCCGAATTCATAATATGATGGTTCCCCATTCTCATAGGCAATGGTCAACACGTCACAACTGAACTGAATTTGAACACACTCTATAATGCAGAAACGGAAGAGAAAAAATGAAGCCATAATTACTCACCATATCTAATTAATGTATAGGTCTCAATACGCAAAAGGTGTTGGATAGTAATTGAACGCAACGATGAGAATGTATATTCAGGAGGATTTTTGACAGCCGACAAATTCCGGGCCAAGGTTTTATTCGAGTACTGGAGCTCCTTTTCCACAGAGAGATACAAATGTGCCGGTAAGTGTAATTTTCGGTAATGAAAAGTTTCGGGAGTGATCAATTTTACAGCTTTGAATTTGAATCAATATTGATTCCGTCGGCAATTACAAAAATGAAAAAGAGTAACAATAAAATAAACTTTCGCATTTATTTACACAATCCCTCTTGAAATATTCCCCCTTCACATATTAATACCATCAAATACAATTCATTAGAACTCAAGCCAGATAACTAAAACATATTTAATAGAATTTTCTATTATAATCGATGCATCTCAATTTTAGCCCTTTCGAATCAACCGCTGAGTGGCAACTTGATTTACTTTTCTGTGAGGGTTTGAATGAGATCTTTAAGAGGCTCTAGTTCCTTTTTGTCAATGAGATTAAAATTCTGTCATAGAAATCAACAAGATGTAATCTAGGTTAAAAACAGTCGTTGGTTGGACCTGAATCAAGTACTTGGACAAACCTGAACGAAAAATATAAAATGCTTAAAGCTCGTATTCAGATGAGCTTCTTCACCTAAACTGACAATTTTAGGGAAATGAGAGTGGTAAATATGGGCATAGACTCTAAAGAGGCGTTTGAAAATAGTGCTAACGGTTGATCGGAAATTCTTCGGGAAAGGGACACCTATCGAGATATGACAAGATATAAACGGCCGCTATCTAAGTAAACAATAGCCTGGAAAGATCCAAACCTATTTTAGAGGGGAATGTTTCTTCATCATCTAGTTGATTTTGCACCCATGTCATCAGGTAGTCTACGTATTCTGGTGCCGACACTTTGACTGGTTTCTTGAACTGAACTCCGTCGCACCAGTGATATTCATATCTATCACAGGTACAAGTATGATGAGAATTCAGCATATCAAATTCAATTTTCATGAAAGAAGCGGAAAAGACATACTTGGGACCTGCTGTCATCACAGGACAGTCTTGCGGGGTACAAAATTCCGTGATTGTTCCATACAACATGTTAATTTGGTTGAAGAAATCGACAGCTATGGAATTGCAAGGATATTAGATGGGATGCATGCAGAAGCAATTCAACAGCAATTTCACATTTCAGGGAAACTCACTGTTTACGGCTAACCATTCGCATTCATCTTCACCCTCTGGTAATGTGACAGCTAGTCGTAAGTTACCAGAACCAAGGGTTGCTTCAGCGTATTTTTTGAGCTGATGTTGTTTAGTTCCTAAGCACAACATTAAACCTTTAATTTTGCCATCAAAGACAACATTTATCAAGTGAAGAGGGGTATGAACCTTCGGCAATATTCTTTTTCGGTTTGAACGTTTTGTTCTTGTTTCTATACAATAAAAGACACAGAGTCAGCTACAGCAAGCTCCTCTTACAGTAGTTTTATCTTACTGTTCTATAACAAGAGTATAATAAGAAAAGATACGTACAATCCTAGAAAGTTCATATTGGATAGTCTGTATGTCGAGAGTGAGGACGTGTATTAAGATGAGTGAATAGCTACACGGTAATTTAATCAATAGAAAACAGAAAATAAGTATGAATATCGAGATATGTAAGGGTGGATAATCTGTCTCAACGGAATGACGAGCTCTCTGTGGTACTGCTAAATATCTATCAAGTCAACCAAGTTGGAAAGATGGCCAAGCGTGCCAGACACTTATCCGAATTACGGCGGATACTGAAACAAGTTATCTATATATAGTAGTCCGACATCAAGCAATGGCACAATTCCAAGTATTTCAGCTTGTAAATATAAGTCTGACATTATTACTCACCTCAAGGCAGCAGACTGTTATCGAGGGACGAGCACTTGATTTTGACTGATAAAGTGCGAGTAACGTCAAGGAGTGATATAGTATACAGCTAGGAAAACCGTTTGGTCTGAGTAGAGCAGAAACCGAATCCGCTATTCAATGTGGTGATTTACGGAATTCGGAACTCGATGTTTGAGCTAATGGAATTATAGCGGATGACTCTCTTCTCGGGAGACAGCCTGCGATCAGCACACAATAATTTATTTTATAGTAAAATATCATTCCTCGGCATATACATGCAACGATGCAAATTATTCAAGAGAATTCTGTGTATTCAGTATGCAGACATCGAAATTCAAATAAGAAGGCAGTATAAATGAAAAGTAAGTTTATTTTCTGATAAGATCAATACATCATATCGCTATATTCAAACAGTAACTACAAAGTCGGCATGAATCACAATAGATATCAGATATAATAGCACAAATTGCATGACAAGTGTTCACCGAAAACGCATCCAAACAGTCTTAATTCGAAGAGGATCCCATCAGTTTCGAACTGTGGTGATCATAAAGACTGACGCGAACAGATGTCATCCCATACTCTACTTTGATTTCAACTTTGACTGCAGTCGCGCAATATTACTTCTAGTTGCCCCAACTGATTGACGACCGTCTGAAACTTTGAATTAAATTGAGCGGAATCAAATCTTTGTTGACAAACTCAAGTCCACCGAAAGCTTGTCCGATTTGGTTGCCATAATATATCAATAGTTGACTTGCGTAATGCTTCACGTCTTCTGGGGGGTCATCTCCGAAAATTCGCTCTAAGGAAGAATTTATGTCGGCATCGAGAATAGAAGGCGCAATTTTGACAGGATGCGACATTAATGAGACAAAAACTTCACGCCAATGGATTAGATGACTCTCCCGGGCACCGCAATAACCTTCCCAAGTATCTAACAGCGAAGATGCAACTTCTTCAACTCGCTGCCGTCTAGAACGGACTGATCGGAAGTCCCAACCTACTGTTTCAGGCGGTGATGTAACATTTCCATCCTGTTTTTCCTTCATTCTCGCATTCCATAAGTTGATGTCCTTTGCAGGTAGTTCAGAAAACCCTTTCTCCGCAGCATCATTCATTCTTTGCTTCAAAAGAATAATACTTATCAAAGGGTTGACTAATCCCAATCCTCCGGCCTTAATTGGCCAGTACGCCCACATCTCCATTACCTCCGCATCCCGTAAAATATCAAATTGTGACTTGATGGCATCGATGGGGTTCCCCTTAGTACCAGTGAAAACTTGATCGTGTATATATTTGATCGTTCGAGTAATGTCGTCCAGATGTTTTGCCCCGAACACATTGGCGGGCTTTCCGAAATTTCGAACGAAGAAGGACATAAAACGATTATATACGTTCACCCATGACATAACAGATTTCGCTTTGGAAAGACGGTCTTTCATTTCTGCGATCCGGGGCCCGAGATTAGTTTGTTCGATTCTGAATACTCCATCCGAATGAAAGGAGATAAATCCCCAACGAGGGGGAGACTGTGGAAGCGGTGCTTTCCCATAAATGATGGGATTCCCTCCCAGAGATTCATTATTATCATGTGAAGGGGGACAGACAGCGGCTGAACCTGATTTCTCGAGGTTTAGCTTTAAGCACACCATCTTAGCATACTTTTCCATCGATTCCCAAGCACGTATAACTTTTGTCTCGTCTTTATCACAGAACCAAAAGTCGTCATGCACTCGATAAATATTCAATTGCGAGGTTTGGTTGACATACAAATCCATAAGAAATAATATCGATTCACCGAACAAGACAGACAATACATGAGAAATGGGAACGCCTCGCAGTCGCATCTGGGGAGTATCTTGCTTTGAGAATGCCATCGGGGTTGATAGATATTTGACGAAGAATCGGATCCAAGGTTGGGGAACACCAAAAAATTCCATAATTATACGAATAGCATCATGGGGAATGGACGGACCAAACCATTCAATGTCAGTTCGCACAACAGTGAAGGACTGATTGGGTGATATAGTCTGATGTAACCGAGCTTCCGTGGCAACCAAATGCAGCAATGATTGCTTGACGTCTACTCCTTTCGCCGAATCTAAATTATCCTCATCGTAACCAGCGCATTGATCAAGGAGACTTCGAGGCATGACTGATAAGAATGAACTAGAATGAGTTTGCTGTCGATAAGCTTCAATGGATTGAGAAGAATAGTTGGTTACCCGTTTCCATATGGTAGACTGATAAATATTCATAAACTCTCGACGGAACATTTGACTCCAAGACACTCCAATGTAGTGCAAGAACAGGGCAGTGACGATATCTTCGTCATAGTAAGCCCGATATTTTCCCACAATCGATCGTCGAACATCTACTAGCACTTTCCCATTCGGCCATTCCCATGAAGCGAAAGTTTTGAGTCGGCTCGTAAGAAGTGAAGCGATTTCGGACAAGACGGATGTATTTTCACGGAGTTGCCGAAGAACTTGAGATTTCTCCTCATTCATCAAACCTTGAGCAAGCAATCCATCAATACACAACTTGACATGGTGACTTTCCAGGTCAACCATCTCCAAAAACTCTGCCGTTCTGGAGGCTCCTTTTCTTATCGAGTCCAGGTGCTCTCTCGCCTCGATATCTTCTACCGCCAACAACTCTTCCTCCAAGAATTTCTTGAACGCAGCGCCATCAAAGTCAGCAGGGGCGTGAATAATATCTTGCAACTGTCTGATGGAAGCGGTTTTATTGTCGGACTCCTCGTTTCGGATATCGCTGTATTCATTCCCTACATCATCCCAAGCGTCGTTCTGTTCTGATGTCGAAGCGCTTTGCTCAAACCAGTTGGCCAAAATTCTACCAAAAATGAAGGAGTATTCGAACTTTTTTTTGTTCCTTCTCATTTCACTTTGCAATATTCCAACCCAATGGTCCACGATTTTATCACTCAAACTTACATCGTCCTCGGCAAACGCAATGAATGTATCTGGATCGAAAGCACGGATACCTTGGGGCTTTGCCGGGGCATCTTTAAGTCCTTCATAAAGAAATCGAAGGGCTTCAACTTTATCGGCTCGGTGAATTTCGTTGAACTTCGCCTCAAGGTTATCAAAATAGTGGATCATCAGGTCACGTTGTTGCTTAAGGGTGTTAATCTTCTCAGTCGTCACATCCTGTAGGAATTGGTTCAAAGAAAGTGTAGATTTTTCCATTTTCAATCCGTACATCAATCAAGAAAGATTGACAGAAAGTATTGTATCAAATTGTATCAGTAAAGACAGTTGGCGAGAATAATTTTCAACGATGAATGAGTAGTTCTGTGCTATCTTGGGAGGTGAGGGTTGTTGTGTTTACTTTTTGTGGTGGAGTACTCGCGATGGTTTTTATATGCCTCAGCTGCTAAATGGATCGACAGCAACTGCGCGGGTACAACCACTGTGCAACCGCACCACGATTACTGCCAACGAAGCATTTTAATCAGACTAAATGATAGCAAGCAATATCTAGGAATAATGGACTGAATTTTTAAAACATTTAGAACCAGTGGCACTACCGATGATGCAGAAAATAAGATCCTCAACATTGATCTGATGTTGGCTTACAATTGCTTTATAACTATTCGCTATCTGATTCAAACAAGATCATAAGGTAATTTTTCGGTGTCCTTGGTTTATAATATAACTCCCAGATATCTTGGCCAATTTGAGTCGGGCTTTCAATCAATTGATGAAACTCCGGTCAGGAGAACTGGATAGCCTTACTCTCAGTGAATCTATACGGGATTCAGATACTTAAGAACTTCATCCGACGATAGGCGTTGAATTAAGAGGCCATATGTTAATTTATGGGACATATTTATATTATGTTGGCTGATTCACTAGGGAACCGCAGAGAGACTCAAGAATATGATACATGTAATTCACAATAAATAGATATTTCTTATATTTACACCTTATATTAGTCAGATATCCGATGCTTACATTCCACCGTTTTTCTTGCACGAGCTCAAATCTGCTGTGTGGTAGTGCGAGTACTTTGTTTGCCGTTGATATTTGTACTGATAGTTGTCACGGATTCGCCCGGGCCGGCATTGCTAACTGCATTAGCGGTGTTTCCTTGTGATGCTCCTTCGGCCTCACTTGTTGAGAATCCCGAAAATCCTGGAAACCCCCCTTCAGGAAATTTCGGAAAGTTTCCTTGAGGAAATTGTGGAAAGCCGCCTTGAGGGAAACCCGGGATGCCCTGACCGCTTCCTCCACGGTAAGTCTTGGTGTTGCCCCCATCATTAATGACGGTGACTGATTCCCCGGGGCCAGCTATTGCGTTTACACCACCACCACTGTTGCCAGAAGGCATAGCTGGGAAACCTCCAGGGAAAAGATTGCCGAAATCGACTTGAGGTAGGGGAAAACACGTACTTAATGCGAAGAGAGCGACGAAGAAGACGGATTTAAAAGAGATGCTCATTCTTGTATTTATAATGTAAAAGTGATGTGTATGCAGCTTATGCTAAAATTACCTGCGGATATGTCCATATTTATGTAACCGCATATTGAGCATAAGCTAGAAGAAGCCACAATTTTGCGCAAGATGAATCTTGATATTTGAACATATTTATTTTGAATTAGCCGGAAAATCATCACTACCGAGTGCCAAGATATTCTCAGCCTCACGGATGAGATTAAAATTTCAGAAAACAAAGATCCGGTCCGATAAAGTGACCCAACCGAGATTGGTGCGCCTCATAAACCAAATCAACCTTATAAAGCTGGCATGATAAGCAATACAAAGCCACTTCTATTTTTAAGATATCACAGCAGTGTAATTTGTCGGAACCACAGTGTCTACCCGGTTTCCATCATGTGCAAATGACAATGCACCTAGCACAATATTGATTAAAAGTGGCATTAAGCTCTCACCAGAGAGAATATATATGATTGAGCATATGGAAAGTAATGTAAAAGATTTATATAATCGCAACTCGGAAGAAGGAATACGGTGCCTCACAACTACACTTAGGTTATTCTTTCTACCTTCATTAATTTAATATCTACGCAATATTTTCCGTGATAGTATTTGTGCACATCAATATTTCACAAATGCAAACGATCGTGTCTTCAAGCGAGTATATTTTTCTCAGATTACTCATATGATAATAAATGCTTGGAGGTCAAATGATAATTAAATACGGAAATAAAGAAGGCAGAAGGTGTACAGAAGAACTTAAAGACGAGTGATTTATTTTACATTTCTTTAACAAATAACATATTATCAACAACGTCATTTACAATTACAATAGAGCAGCTTGAATCATATACAATCAATTGGCGCCGCGTTGTAGAATATTATAAGCTTATCTGTTGTCATTGCACTCGATTGATTCTTGGAATCATATGTTCAGAAATTAGACACGCACACGGATCGGCCTTCTGGTCGTTTTCGTAGTTTCTCTGCCGTTGATGTTTCTGCTGATATTTTCAACGAATTCTCCAGGGCCAGCACTGCTCACTGCATTGGCTCCATTGGCCCCAAGGCTGCGGACCCCTATTCGAGTATTGCTAGCCGGTCTGCGGGTATTTTGAGTACCTGGGTTACTTCCTCCACGATTGGTCGTCACTTTACCGTTATCGTTGATTACCGTGACTGATTCGCCAGGGCCAGCTACGGCGATTGCCTCTACGGGTTGCGCGGACACGGTCGCAGACAAAGCAAGAAGAGCGAAGATGATCAAGATTTGTTTGGCATTCATGGTTATTTTTGTTGATAGGTGTTCGGGTGTTACTTTGTTTATGTAGTTGATTAAGGATGATTGGCGATACTGTTTTTCTGAGGAATTATTCACGAGAAATGCTGTATTTATATTCCCTGTGTTCTTCAATATCGGCAAGTCACAGTTTGTTTCTCTAAATTGGCAACAATGGTTGCGCGCTTAAAGCCCAAAAAGCTATTTAAGTAGGCCAATAAGTTATGATTTTGAAATACTTACGAGAAAAGTTATTTTTGGAGATAATTCATGAGCTATTGTCTTAGCCTCCTCATAGAATGTCGCTACACAATAAAATCCCGACTATCTAATCTGCACAATGAAGGTTGGTAATTGTAATCTTCAATTGACGCGCCACTTAATGGAAATATTTAAACTGAAGTTGGTATTATCAGCATTTCAAAGCCACTGTTATTTTAAGAATCATCAGTTTCCTTATTTTGGTATTTTCGTTCTTCCGGAAAGGTCAGCGACCTATTGTTATTCCCCATTCTCTATACTGTAAGATCTCAGTGCACAGAATTGTCAGCATTTCAGCCACTGCTATTTTAAGAATCATCACTTTCCTTATTTTTGTAATTTCATGACAGGGGAAGCTGGCAAGAATCTCTGTTTAATTGTAACAGCAAATAACTATATAGGGCCCTCAACATTTATTCTGCCATGCGTCTTGAATATTGATAATTTTCTAGGCTAAAAATTGATTCCCGTTAACATTCTACAGACTTGCTTCCCAAAAGCCTTTGTGTTCGCACATCCAGCCAATTAAGCAGCTGCAGAGCCAAAAGATAATTGGGTACCGAATACAAAAGTGTATTTGATGCTTCACATGGTCATTGATACTTAACGATATACTTCAAGAATAACGATTGTATTTACATATTTCGCTAACCACAAAAAATATACATATCCACCAGATCATTTTATTTAATAAATATGGCGCTTATACTATCGTGGTGTTAATTATTCATTCGACTGATCTTAAAATGAGCAATTCAGGCTCGAACAGAAAACGGGTTTTTAGTGCATTTCGTCCGTTTCTCTTCCGTTGATATTTCTGCTGATACCTCAGAAGGAGTCATTAAAGAAATCATCGTTGAATGCATCTTCCCCGCCGGTTCGGCCTCCTCTTTGAGTGCGTCTACCAGCCGGTCCGCGGGAATTTGGAGAGTCATTAAAGAAATCATCTTCGAATGCATCGGCCTAGTCTTTTCGACCTCCTCTTCGAGTGTCTTGGCCACTTCCACCGCGATTGGTCGTAATTCTACCGTTATCGTTGATAACCGCAACTGATTCACCAGGGCCTGCATCGGCGATTGCCTCTACAGGTCTGGCGGACACTACGGATGTCAAGGCAAGAAGAGCGAAGATGATCAAGATTGATTTGATACGCATGGTTGGATAAATGTGCGATGTACTTTGATTTATAGATGGTAAAGATGGTTGCTGATGCTGGAACTTGATGGAACCATTGGCGGACAGTCCGTATTTATATTCGCGGTAGATCTCACAGTTACTTCTCGCAAGATTAACTACAACGGTCGCGCGTTAGACCACCAAACAAGCCATACTTCGGCCATGAAAATGAGAGAAAGTTAGAAATCCGAAATACCTTTATATAGAATAAGATTCTTAATGAAAATTAGTGGATGATTGTCTCAGCCACTCGCCCGAAATTAAAGGGCCAATAAACTAATGGGTTGCGAACATGAAGGCTGCGCAGGCGCAACGGGTTTGGTAATTTGCTGCGGTTAATTGATACTTCACAAGTCGGGTAATAATTTCAAACTTAAACTGGCGCGATAAGCGTTAAAAAGCGCTGCTATTTTTATGATATCGCACCCTGTAATGTCTTACTCGGAGAAGCGGTATCTGCCAGTGGCAGAAGAGGGTATAATATAAATCACGAATGGGATTAGCATGGTAGAATGCATACTATTGAGAATTGCGACGAATGTCCAAGTAATACTTATTTTGATATGTAAAATACTTTGTTTGCATAACAGAGAAATTGATTGACTTAGTAGTGAACTCACATTTAGAAATGAATAGTATAATCAGAAATCATGACAGGGGAAGCTGGCAAGAAAAGCTGATTTAGCGGTTACTGAGAATAAAACATTATGGGGCCCTTATGTTTCTTTTTACCTTCATCTGTGAAGTTCAATATTCTCGTAGCGTAATCTTTGAACTTCATTAATAATCTGCGAACATAGTTCGTAAGCGCTTATGTTGTCTGCACATTCTGCCGATTAAGCACCTACGTCAGAGCCAGAAATAATTAGGCACCAAATTAAAAAGTGTATTGATGCTAGGATAAGATTTCATTTTTATTTTTAGTTTTCTGCTACTCCAATGCTACATCGCGGCAACCAATAGTTTATATACTCCATATTATTGGTTTCCACGATTCTACGGTTTCCAACAATGGGTTAGTTAGCATGGTCATTGGGAGTGCCACCTGATTTGATTGTGATTCATAAATTAGTAATAATAGATGAGAAGTCTGGATATTGCGATTATAATATAATTTTTGTATAAAATGATCCGTTACAGACACGCAAATGATACTTAACGATATACTTCAAGAATAACAATTTTATTTACATATTTCGCTTACCACAAATATATATACATCGACTAAACCATTCAAGTTAATAAATAGGGCGCTATGGATGTTAACTCATTCGACTGATCTTAAAATTAAGAGATTCAGGCTCCAACAGAAAACGGGTTTTTAGTTGCTTTTCATCTGTTTCTCTTCCGTCGATATTTCCGCTGATACTTATGGGTCATTAAAAAAATCATCATTGCCGAAGAATGGATCAGGTTTTCCACCTTTTTTTGGAGTATTGGCAGCCGGTGTGCGGGAATTTTTAGTGCCTTCTTTTCTTGCTCCACGTTGAGCGCCTTGGCCTGTTCCTCCACGGCTGGTCGTAATTTTGCCATTATTGTTAATTACCTCAACTGATTCACCAGGGCCTGCATCGGCGATTGCCTCTACAGGTCTGGCGGATACTACGGATGTCAAGGCAAGAAGAGCGCAGAGAATTAAGATCGATTTGACGTTCATGGTTGTTACGGATAAGTGTTTATGATGTACTTTGATTATATAGTCGATTAGAGATGGTTGTTGAAGTTGTGTTTTGATGGAGCTAGTAGCGGGAAATCCGGTATTTATATTCGCGGTACTCCTCATCGGTGGAAATTCTCAGTATTTCTTGCAAAATTGACTACAACGGTCGCGTGCAGAACGCCTTAACAAGCCATACTTCGGCAATGAAAACGAGGGAGTCAAATATTTGAAATCCCTTTGATAGAAATAAACATGGGGTTGGCTAACTCACCATCTCAGGGGTGGCGCACTAGAATGCCTAAATCCCGACCCCGTCCGTTCCCTATTGTTTCCGCTGCGGTCAGTTCAGTTGCCACATGATCTGCAACCTGGGGCGACATGCCAAAACATGTCATTCCTTTTGGGAGTTGTGAATGCTGAAGCCTGTAAAGTGTAACCGTAAACTGTGTAAAGGCGGTAGGCCTGTGCGAAATCGATTAAAATTTTTCCTAAGTCATCTTCGGCAATCTGTATTCGGTACTATTTATCGTCATTAGCATTGACCATCACTGCAATATTGTAATTGTGGAATAAAGGTTTCTGTTTTATTACTTCATGGATTGAAGAGTGGTGATAATGAAAGGATCACTACAACATCTAGCCGCTAACTTAATTTCATTCTTTTGGTGGGTTGTTTTTCCGGTGTATTTCCTGGTGACTCTATACCATTCCGTTTGCGTTTCCCATTTGCCTCCACCGACGATTTATATCGCTTTGCCCTCGGGCGGCCTTTCGTTTTAATAAGCGGAGGGTTCAAAATTACAGGCCTCACTTCTTTCCCCTGTTCCTTTTCTTCAGATAGCAATAGCTTTCCCAGTCGATCGATATCAATACGGTGGGCGTTTCTGAGAAAATCTTCCCACATCGCTGATTTTGTAGGACTGCCGCTGACGAAGTCGGCAACGTTGCGGGATAGGGATAAAAGGCGTGAATACCTTAGCTTTTTCGGGCCCGTAGGACTGGATTGGTTGCGTCGAATTGATATTACATTTGATATAGGTATTGTGGCTTTATCTATTGGCGTTGCGAATGATCTTGGATGCTGTGCCTCTAGGAATCCTTTTTGACTGAGACTTTCTGGATCCATTGCGTTCGTAAACCAACGCGGGTTGATTAAGGATACATGAAACTTAATTTTTCGGTTTTTCACTAACGCAAAGTAATGTCGGCATGGATAACCACCATTCACCAAGAGGAGGCAGGAGCATACAAATGTGCGATCACTGAGTACATGCACGATTTGAGGAGATTCTGGTCGTTGGGGAGTGTAGACCTTGAAAGTTGCTTGGATGGAGCCTTTTGCATGCATCAAGAGTGCTTCAAGGGAGATCCTTCTGCTGTCTTCGATATTATCTATGTTCAAATCCTATTACCAATTCAAATCGGTGCATTAATATGTTACCAGTTGTAATAAATGCAAATAAATGGTAGGTGGGAACGCCATACCAAATTTGTTATCAAATTGTCAATTTCATAAAAATGATCCGCTTCACTTGTGTCACTGTGGAAATCGGGTATTCCGAACTGCCAAGAGAAAAAATTGGAAATTAGTTGTCTTGAATCTCTATCGCAGCGGCATGGTATATTTTACACACCTCTGTGAACCCTCCATCCTTCTCATTGACTTCGGGGGAAAGCATCGGAATCAACTGATCGCATGCCTCCACCATATAATTCTCACTCTGTGAGATCTCTTTACTGAGTTTATGTACAACGAATTCCGATCCACAGTTCACCACCTCAGTAAAGATACTTTCGAAATCTGGTAGAGGCGATTTGAGGTTGTGCTTGGTTCGGTTGAATTTGAATTGTTGAAGCTGTTCTGCTTCCTTTTGGTTGCGAACAACGTTTTTGACTTCCTCAAACAAAATGGTGAGAGGAGTAGTTGGCGTCAGAACTCGTCGAAAGATGGCATTTTGTGATTCTGATATTGATGTTGTCTTCATTCCTGCAGTAAAAATCGACCCAACCCATGGCCACGCCCACTTCTCCCGTGTTGGCCACAAAACTGACTCCAAATAATTGGAGGTGTTGGGGTATTTTTGAAGGAGTCGTCTCCACTTGAAGGTAAAAACTTCCTCACACAACGCATTTTTACAATTGTAGAAGTCAGTGATGAATGGTTTATAATCACCACCCAATGCAGATTTTAAATTCTTCGCTAGATTGAGCATCACATGAAAGATGCAATGTAGGTGAATAGAGTCCGGAAACACCATTGGGACAGCACAATCCACCCCTGTATCAGAATCAGTAATCAAAACTTTCGGGTGATGATGGGGAGCGACAGAGGCGACCGCTTGGGTGAAGCATTTGAACAACCACACATATGAATCCGCTGTTTCGTCAGAAACAACACCTTGAGCAAGAAGAACAACATTTCGATTATGATTGATAGAGACGAAGAGTGAAAGTGGCAAATTGTAGCGATTTTTCTTAGCCGTGTTATCATGGCTGACAACATCATGGTATCGGCGGATAAGTTCAAGTTGTCGGGGATGACACCAAAAAGCGCGGCGCAGTTGGCCTGTGATAGCATCGATATCTGTAAAATATAAAAATGCCGGATCTTCCTCTTTAGCTCTTTCTAACGCTTTCACAAATTCTTCTGCATCATATGCGGAACCCGCACCCATTCCAAGTCTGGCGTTATGTATGGCTTTCACAGTAATAGTTTTCGTGGGATACTTCAGTCTCAATGTGCGGAGAATCGTGTCGGTCGAACTTTTCAGTTTGTAAAGCCGCATAACCTCTTCACGCATCTCTTTGGTGAAAAAGCATGTTGATTTCAACATCGCCGAATCATCAGGATGTACGGGATGGTTGTGACCGAGGAAGAAGGATGTGATAATCGTGTCCGTACTTTGTAGGTTTAATATAACCTGCTTTGCCTGACTGGCCAGGTGAATTTTAACATAGAATGGGCAGTGGGTGCCCCCAGATTTCCTATTTCGGTGAACTGCTGAGTCCGGACTCCGGATGCTTTCGTGGAGCGTACTTGCGAGAGTGAGGGCATTGAATTCTCCAGGATTGAATCCCACCGTTTCCGTCGCCTTTCGATCTACCTTTTGTAATGTCGAAACCATTTCCCACCGCCCATTTTTGTATCTCCGCAAAAGCCACTTCCAATGACGTTTTTTCCTCCTTCCTACAAAATACAGCAAACTCTCTAGGCTCTCCTTCAGAATAGCGGGGGAAATATATCATCTCATTCCACTCTCCACACCATATCTGAAGGACAATGATACCTTTCAATCTCTTGCCAAATTGTAGTACAGCATTCAACGCCTGCTGAGATTTGAAACGACTGCCCTTGGGAATTACTTCAATATTGCGAGAAAATTTGCTGCAGGAAGTGGTGGTGCACATTGTAGATTGAAATTTCTCTTCCTGAATCATAGCATCAAGAATTTTAATACTGATTCCTGCTTTTGATGCCTGGCATTCCAAATCGGCAATTGCGGGGTGGACTGAGGAGCAATGGCAGTCCACTGTAATATGTTCTTTGGTGAACAGCAATGGGAAGTCCGCTTGCACTTGCTAAAATAACTTTGTTAAACTCTAATTTTCCTTTCGAGAATTCACTCTCCGGCTTACCTTTTCCACTACTGCATTATCATCAGTGATACCTGCCTGCTGTCTATGAACTGGATCTTGCGCTTCATTACTAATAATAGTTGATTGCTGACTAGGAACTGGATCTTGTGCTTCATTATTAATACAAATTGATGGTTGAGTAGGAACCGGATCCTGTAAAAATGGCTATAGGTTACCCAACAGTTCCCTGCAGACTGGAAATGAATCAAAACACCATAGGACGAAGTACAAACCATGGTGGCACCTACACCACTCAATTCTGTCTCCAGCTGTTGAAGTTTCCGTTTACCCTGAACGTCTAATAACTCCATCGCGTCCTATGATCACTAATGATTAATGAATACACCAAAAATCGCAAATTCGCGGAAGTAAAAAAGAAGTTACCATCAGAAGCAGGAGAATGCGATGGCGATGCTGCTCCTTTTTAGCGGGTAACCATTCCTCTACATCAATTCCCAATAATCTTTCGATAGTATTAATAGTTATAATTCCACATGAATGGCCATCATCCTGTTGGGGTGTTACTCCAATTTCGACTTTCTTTCTTTTCCACAAGGACATCTCCTCTACATTTAAGTAAAATTCCAAATAATATTCCAGCATTGCTTTACATTCCCTTATTGGAATTGTTCCACGCATACTATCAAACACCTCAATTGTTTTATGTTTGAATTTGATCCTTACACATCCCCAATGCATAGAGCTATGATTCCAACTTAGAAAAAGCTCCAATTCTGGTGTTGTTCTCAACCGTTTTTTTATGGGTTCCGTCCAAATCTTTAGATTTCTGTCAGTTGTGCACCGTTGCCGGTACACCTTCTGAATGCTTCCGCTCAAATCGATACCGCCGAAATAAATGTTTGGGATATCGATCCATGATTGCCGATGTACGAATAGAAATATCGAATCGATGACGGAATCGACAAGCCAATTGTGTGTCATGAGACAACACAACTGACTGAGGTCAAGTTGCACCTCTTTTCGCAAAGGAGCTGGGATTAAGGAACATTTCAGTCGCATATCCTTTAGCAATTCGGCGGATTGGGGGATACGAAGCGATTCTGATACATATTTGATGAGTTGTGTGATGTTTTGGATTTTTGCTTTGGTTTCTGATAGATTGATTAATATGTCGAGATCTTGTCCGTTAATTGTGCCGATTTCAGGGTTCGGAATATAGACTGCTTTTCCCTGGTTCCGTTTTAGATTAGCACGCATTTTGTATAGTGCAGGCGGCCTGCATAAAAACTTCAGTTCCAATACATTGATGTCGGTAGTGCCTTCAGCATTCAGAATTTTATATGGAACAGAATCGTTTCCATAATATGGTGGAAATTCGAAGGCGAGGCATTGACGGACTGTTAATTCCTTGATGCCATCTTCTGTGAATAGTGAGTTCATGGCGATTGTACGAACAAATGGACAAATATTTGCACAAATTCGACAATTTGAATTCGAACGACAAAATTTCGTTGTTTTATTTATTTTTGTGTAGGGATACAAATTATGTGGTCAGACATCGATCAGACACTATCAGATATTTCCGTTTTTGAGATAGCGTTGTGGCAAGTGAACTAACGCGTAGTAAACAATAGGGTCGAGATTCAGCCACGTTAGTTCTCGACCTCTGGAGGTCGAGCAATAGATTTCCCCAATAAACATTTTTATAATTGTTGGTGGAAGATTGTCTTAGCCTCTCGTGCAAAACTAGAAGGATACTAAACAAAAGGGTTTCGAGCAATGAAGCTGCATCATGGGTTTGGTGATTGTTACAGTTAATTGATACTTCACAAACTGGGTAAGTTCGAACTGGAACTGACAGTGTAAGCATTGAAACGCCACTGCTATTTTTGGAATTCATGACGTCTCTCTTGATTTTTTAATCGTTTCAATGAATTGAGCACACTAAAAATGAGGCATCAATACACTGCGTCAGTGAATTGTAAGGAAAACATTCTAGCAACAGGAACTTGTATTAGGCAAGAATAGGCAACCTCATGCTTCATTGATGTTTCTGCTGATTCAGATCGGGTCCGTCTCCGCTCATTGCATTGGTGTGTGGTCTCGAGTTTATGGTCAAGTACAGCCATCCGAAAAGCTAGAGAACTTGGGAATACACGGGTGAATATTCGCCGCCGGATAAGCGAGTATTGTAGGAAGAGAATGTTAGCTATAGTTTAAATCCGATCCTGGAGTTCAGTAATACTATAAACACAATGAACGGCCGAGCGCTACCAACATTGATTTCGTATACCAAAAATAATTTACAATACTCTTTCCAGTATAATGACAGTTATTATCGCAACTTCAATGAACACCCGACGAAGGTCTACTTTTACTGTAATTTCGGAAAAATTACACCGCGTTCTACTCTTGCCAATTCTTTGTTTCTACCTTCATTATGCTGATCCAATTCCCATCCACATCCGACTCTCGTGTCTTCCCAATTTCTATGTTCTTTCGAAACATTAAGCCAATCCAAAAGAGTACCAGCGGAGCTAGGAATAACTGGTTGCAGGAGTAAAGAGCATACTCTAATGGTTTCCAAAGTGATAAAAATTGTATTGGCGAGTCTCACTTGGTTAGGTACTGAATTGCTATTTAGCGACGAAGATGATGAGCAGTCTGGAGCAGAAGTTGGAGCGCCGACAAGGGTCCAGGGTTGTGCCGCTTGAAAGTATTTATTTGTGTCTCCGAGTACTTGCGTAATAAGAGAAACAGATTTGGAATAATCGTGGTTTTGAATGTATTTCGCAAATTGATCTATTTGAATCGGTAATTATAGATATCCGAATGGTCATAAACAAAGTAGAGAATGGGCAGAAATTGGAAAAACTTCAACTAACCGGGTAATTCATCAAGAATTTTGAGCATTTTTTTTTCCTCCGCACCAAAATGGTTCACAAAGGGCGTTGGGACCACACATTCAGGATTGAGACTAGTTGAAGTAGCACGGGAATACAGATTCCCAAGATTCGAAGACAGCTCTTTTTTGTATGTCTTCAGGAGAGTTTGAGTAGAGTAATCTATTCAATGATTAAAATAGTCAGACATAAAATTAAAACCACATGCAGATGCAAACAGGAACTGAACACACCGCCATCATCTCCTACCCCACCGTTCCCAACTAAGTACCACCTCACCGCATCTACACCAAACTTGTCGATGACTTCAAATGGATTTACGACGTTCCCTAAACTTTTAGACATTTTCGTTTTAGAAATCGTCCAATGAGCATGTGCGAGAATTTGGTTGGGCAATGGAAGGCCCAAGGCAAGGAGAAATGTCGGCCAATAGATCGCATGAAACCTGAGGAATAATGCAATGAGATAAGATTAGTGTTCTTGAATATACAACGTCACAACAACGGTATCGTAAGAAACCGACTCAATGGAACTTTACTTTATGATATCCTTCCCAACCACGTGAACATCTGCTGGCCACCATTTTTGCATATGACGATTTTTGTCTTCATTCCACGGGTACCCCAATACCGTCAAGTAATTCACCAATGCATCCAACCAAACATATATCACTTGATTTTCATCCCCCGGAACCTGAATACCCCATTGAACTCTACTCTTCGGTCTTGATACTGAAAGATCTTGTAGTACATGGGAAGAAGATAGAAGAGATTTGGTTTCGTTGAGGCGTTGAATAGGGTAGATTGCTGTGTACGAAAATTGATTTCAAGATAAAATTCGGATCAACAAGAAGTGCTGAAGTAAGCACAACGGAAGGAAACAAACCGGAAGGGGTAGATTGTAGCCAAGTCAACAGATTATCCTGAAATGCCGATAGCTTAAACTTATAGTTGTCTTCCTTCATCCATTCTACTTTATGCCCCGATTCCTTTGATACCTAAAATATTGACCGGAACACATCAGAACCGTATACGCGAACTTTAATATTGATGTCATGCAAAGTAGATCCTAGCAAAGGTGAACCCCAACCATTATTCTTGTTCCGCTTCCTGGGTCTACCCTTTCTTCGACGTCACTTTCTGCACAGAATGCTTCGTCTGACACAGAATACCATCCTTCGTGATGTCCTTTATATATGTACCCATTCTTTTGGAGTTTTTCCTAAGCAACAACGAATGTCAAACAGGTGGTACTTGCCAACACACGAGAATTGTAGCCTACCCAAACAGCTGTAACGGTTTTATGATGCCTTGGTTCTGTTGTTCGAATAAAGTCTGTGTATGAAATATTTGCTCTTTTGAATAGATTCTAGGCAAAGAACAGTTTAGCATACTTTTCTTGAGTACAACACATCACTTTCAGGATACCAAAAGTCATACCTTGAATTGTATTGAAACTTCATCGCAAAATTGCTGCGTCTCTTTCTTGTTCTTCATTGCAGCCTGTTGAACCTTTTGATTTTTGGGATCAACAACGGAACTGAAGGATGTTGTACTGAACTGTAAATTTTAACAAACTTTTAAGCCATGCTCATCGGTACCTGTTGTAAATACGACATCATGGCCTTTAAAACGATACCATCTAGCTAAAACGTCGGCAAGAACAGCAGAATACAGATGCCCTATATGAGGTACTTCAATAGTAATATTTTCGGTCAGGATCTGCATACTGTGAGGAAAATCAAGATGCAAAATAAATCACCGTCCGCCTACGTACCTGAATTGACATAAAAAATCGGTGTTGTTATAAATATTGGCTTTTTATTGGAGATTTCAGCAAATGATGAATGCAAAAATCGTTTTGATAAAGCGATCGAACTATACTTCGACACATTCTGAACGGTCGGTATAAAGCGTACGTGCAATCGCATCTGGTATATGTATCGACGAGATATTGATTAACTCCTGTGAAATTAAATATACTTGAAAAATACCAAAATCTCTATAATTTATATTATTATTAAGATCTCAAATTGTAGCGAAACCAACATTATCGCAGAGAATAATCTCGTCAATTGGCTACATCTGCACATTCTACTTAAAAATTTATAAAGACAACGAAAGAGCACCTACGATGATATGTATGAATAGAAATATATCAGAAATTAGCAACAGTACATCCGGAACACTATGGACATCGAATCATCATGAGATATATCGAATTGTAATGGTGATTTTAGAGTCTGATTGTTGCTCCCAAAAAGTAAACAAAATGAAGAATGCTCGCATCAGGCCCAACTCCATTCCTCGCATCGTCATCTCGAATTTGATATCAGTTGCAAAGAACGAAAAATGACTATCAAGCATATCACCTCCGCTGCCGAATTCGCAACTCTCATTGCTGGAGATAAACTCGTAGTGGTCGACTTCTTCGCTACATGTACGTTATATTTTCCTTAACTCACTACACAGTAGAATTATCGCGTTTGTTTTGTATCTTCCCACTGCGGAATACAGAAGATATCGATTGACTGACAACGAATTTTTGTTACATTTATTGATACAGGGTGCGGTCCCTGTCATGCGATAGGTAGGCATTCTATAGACCCTTTGAAATACCCTTGGCGTCTGAAGGATTGCTGACGTTATTGCTTACGCTTTCTAATTACCTCAATATCATTCCGACTGTTATTCCATCAATTATTATGCCAACTTGTTAATTTCATTCAGCACCCATATTTGAACAACTCGCAGCCCGCTACAAGCATGCAACCTTTGCAAAAGTCGATGTTGATCAATTACAGGAAGTTGCGGCTGCTCAAGGTAGATTTGCTCGATTAGGGCTTCCTTAGACTTTTCGGTGTATTAAATGGTTGTTGGTGCCAAACTTAATAGGTATATCAGCGATGCCCACATTTCAATTGTTCAAAAAATCGAAGAAAGTCGGTGAAATGAGAGGTAGATACCAAGTTGTCGCTCTCTTTAGATTCTCTTATACTAACTCAGCCGACTTTGGCCAACCTTGTCTGTTTATTCCACCAACACAATCATTACTTAACTTTTGTATTATGCGTCTATGCAGGCGCCAATCCACAACAGCTCGCTATTCTTATCGAGCAAAACGCCGGTGAACCCGCGTCTGCCGCATCATCAGGATCAGGAAGTGCCGCAGCTGCAGAGAAATATATCCCTAGCGGATATGAAAATATTAATAGCTATGTGACCATGAACCAAATAGATTGGTATGATGCATCATTAATTCAGCCGTTGCGGTGTTTTTTTCGTTGATTTGTCTAACGGTGGACTAACTTTTGACCTTGACCTATGTAGTCTCAACCAAAAGCTGAACCGTACCGTCAAATCATTATTCCAATCTGCCGCACCTGCAACTGGTGAAAATTATTTAGAATCTGATGTAGACGAACAATTAATTTTATCTATTCCATTTAATCAAGCTGTAAAATTACACAGCATAAAGTTTGTGCGTGCTGACGGGAAGAAAGGTATTTATTTTGACTGGCCGTTTTATTATGCTTTGTAGTGTTTTATAATTTAGAATTAACACCGAAACCTAATGCAGAACATGCACCCAAAACTATTAAACTATACGCCAACAGATTGACTCTTGGTTTTGACGAAGTTGATGACATCGAACCCACCCAGGTAATCTGTCACTCGTTCTGTTTCTGAATTCTAATGTGTTGTGTATGGTCCATGAACTAACAAGTTACGCTGGCATTTTTCTGTTCGTTGGTTGACCCATATACACAGGTAATTGAATTAACAGAAAAAGATTATGAAGCTGATGTAGCCACACCTCTTCGATTTGTCAAATTTCAAAATCTGACGCACTTAATCGTGAGTTGTTTTATCACTTTAACTACTTTCTCTCAGGTTACTTTTTAATCCACCTTACTCATACTCACTGCTTCTTTGCCTTACTGTACGCTTTGTGACTCCTTGAATTCAAACTCCATCTTCCCCTTCCAAACTCCTAAACACAAACATTAACTCAAAATTTCCAGATCTTCGTTGAAGATAACCTGTCCGACTCTGAAACCACCGTGCTTAAGTCCATGAAATTCATTGGAACCCCCGGTGAAAAAGCTAATATGAAAGACTTCAACAAAGATGGTATTGGATCCGCATTGGCTGCCACTGGTATGGCGGGTGGAAAACATAACATGTAGATATGAAACTAAAATTAGTCAAGGCTGTAGGCGAGAAGTAAAAGGGATTCGAAATCGTGTGGAATATTGGGGGTGTTTGGTTGACTGTTGCTGATTTGCTTTTTGTTGCATTGTCACATGTTGGGAAGGCGAGGTTTATAACACTGGGTGATTTAAATGGTTTGGTTTCAATCCAAAATAAAGATGAGGATAATATGAGCCGATTTTATGACAGTAATCACGAGTTGTGATCTACATAAGATAAGGGGGGAAATTCAAGCTCTCTATTTAATTCTAATGTCGTCAACAATTTGCATTGCAACAAGGAATCACGATTTCAGTATATTCCAGTCTATGACTAATTTCAACTAAAAGAGTATCTCATTTCGAGAAATGGTGCGATAATTTAAGCTTTCTCGAAAGCTCTTCCAATAATCATTCTCCTAATTTCTGATGTTCCAGCACCGATTTCGTAAAGTTTAGCATCACGAAGGAGTCGACCAGTCCTGTAATTCAAAAACAAACCGACATTAACGATCATATTCTTCACCATAAAGAACACAAAACGAGAGGAAAAAGAGACATACGGGTAGTCATTGATATAACCGTTTCCACCCAACACTTGAATCGCATCCAAAGCGACTTCGGTCGCTCTTTCTGCGGCATATAATATCACTCCGGCGCAATCTTTGTTATTGAAGTTTCCTCTGTCACAAGATTTGGCAACCGTGTAGACGTATGATCGGGAAGCGGAGAGTTTGGTGTACATGTCGGCGATTTTACCTTATTAAGATGTGTTAGTACATTTGAAAATAAATAAAATTACGGATGAAAAATGCGGGAGAAGGAAGAGAAAGGTCACCTTGGACAAGTTGGAAGGAGCTGATTGGTTTACCGAATTGTTTGCGTTGTTGGGCATACGGAATGGTGATGTCGAGGGCGGCTTGCATTAGACTGAACAACAGGAATTAATGCGGGAGGTTTAGATCAAAAAAGAAGGCATGAATTGGAGCAATAGTAAAGAAAATGTACCCTAACGGACCACCAGACAAGACCAATCGTTCCAAATCCAACCCAGACATAAGCACGTAGACGCCATGGTTTACCTTACCCAACACATTTTCCTCTGGTCATAATACGAGAGTTAACAAACCACACATGCCTCTTAACTGTGTAAAAATTAAAAACCAGGACAAACCAGGAACTTCGCAATCTTCGAAAATCAGTTCACAAGTATTACTTCCTCTCATTCCCAGTTTATCAAATTTAGGACCAGTCGAAAACCCTTTAAACCCTTTTTCGACAATAAAGGCAGTAATTCCATGGGGTCCCTTTTCGGGTTCGGTTTTAGCGTAAACGACCAGTGTATCTGCATCAGGTCCATTGGTGATCCAGAATTTTGTGCCGTTGAGAATATATCTGTCGCCCTTCTTTTCTGCTCTTAGTCTCATGGAGACGACATCGGAACCAGAAGTTGTTTCCGACATGGCGAGAGCTCCGACGTGTTCACCGGAAATCAACTGGAATGTTGGTTATGATATGAACGGCACAAGATTCCAGAGACGGGGTCCGAAAAAGGGATTAAAAGCGAGAAATACATGTCAGTGTGGCCGATCAGACAAAAATTGCCATCAGAGACAACACGAAATGAAAGAACACTACAAAATCAACGGCAAGTAACCCCCCATATACCTCCTCATGCATCATGGTACCCTTATCATACTGACCTTCGGCAAATACTTATCCTTTTGTTTCTCATTTCCGTTTCTAACAATTTGGTTCACACACAAGTTACTATGCGCACCATAACTCAACGCAACACTGCCACTCGCTCTTGAAATTTCTTCCATGGCTAATACGTGACAAAGGTATCCCATATTGAGGCCACCGTATTTCTCGGGGGCAGTGATACCGAGGAGACCCATGGAACCGAATTTACGCCACATGTCCTGTAGTGAAAAAAGAAGATGCCGATTCAAAGAAGCAAGAGCGACAAAGTTATTACAACCGTCGAATCAATTAGTGGCGTCTCACCCAATAAACGATACCACACAGGAGCAAAAGAGTGGAACATGACAAATAAATCGAGCGGCAAGAGAAAACTCTAAATCAAATGATCACAAACCATCGGGAACTCGTTATTCTTATCAATCGCTTCAGCTCTCGGAGCCAACTCTTTTTGAGAAAAATCTTGAACAGCTTCCCATAGCTATACATATTCATAATTTAAATGCCAAAATGCACCGTAAAACCAACATATCAATTGATTCAAATTGTTTCAACAAAAACAGATGATAATTATTAATTAATACGATTCGAGTTTAGATAGTTCATGTGTTGATTTCGAATATTGTGACAGAAGGAATTGAGTGATATCGGACCGCAAGAATGTGAAGGGAATGTGATAACCGTTAAGGAAATAAGGAAAGAGTAGATTAACATCATGCACGGCCACAGTCGCTTGTAATTACATAATAAAATCAGACGGCCCCGCAACCCGTTTAGATTGAAAAAAACCACCCAAAATAGAAAACCAAAATTTGCTATTGCGGAATTAAAGTAAATCTAAACAACGCACTTCTTTTTGTTCTTTGCTCAATCCCATTATGTCATGGTTGCTGATAGCCAAACCTCGCTTAGGAACAGCAGCGCTAAGAGGGGACACAACAGAGCGTACACCGCTGCCGAGACATGAAGATGCAAGTCTAGAGGGGAGAGATCGAGATAAGAGCGGGATGGAGAGCGTCATCTTTG